>CAJHQQ010001042.1:0-120948 GCA_905132885.1 Moricandia moricandioides
AGACTGCACTGCATAGAAGGTCTACATCCTTTTACCAAGGTCAGGGTGCTATGTGATCCAAAGCTGAAAGACAAAGGGGAAGCTTCTGCAAGAGATTTTATCAACACCATAAACAAAATGAGGAAGAGGGACACTGGGAGCTGTTCTGGAACAAGTTCTCAATCTCATCTGGACTGAATCAGAGTTCCAAAATGTCAAGTTAATGACGATAATCAAGCGCTGACTGGGAGGCAACCCACTGTTTAGTAAGTTCCTATTTAGTTTTTACTTATACTACTATTTATTCCAAGTTTTACTTTGGTTTTACAGACTATTTGAGTCCACCATCGATCGACACCATAGAGACACCATCAGTCGACAATGGATCGAGGCCATCGATCGACCACACCCGCCTACCATCGATCGACACTCTCTTACAGAGACAGGTATCGAGTTTTCTACTTAAACTATTTACTTATGATTTGAATTTTTCCTCAACCAATCCGGGACGGACAACACTAGGGACACTGTAATTTAAGTCTAGGGAAGGTTCGCTAACGCTATTTATTTGTTTTTGAGTTTTTATTTCTATAACTATATAAGTTTTTCAAAAAGTTTTATTGAGTCAAGAAGGGGACTATGATCAAGATTTATTATTGACTAGCCACACATTAGCACAGTTCTTAGAAGGTTATTTGTAGAGATTACTTGAGATACCAAAGTGGATCATCATGCCGCTATATCACACTTCCTTAGAAAGTTTGAAGGAACCGAAGCTGATTTCCAATACTGATCCTGACATTATTTGCTTGCTTTGGGGCTTGGTATACACTTGATCAGATTACTTCTGTAAGTCTAGAAGCCAAAAGTATGTGTGCTTCTGATTCCCCTCTCTCTCCCCTTTAGACTAAAAAAGGAGTCGAACAGGATTTGATGGGCTACAACCATTAAAGCTTGATTCATATGAATCTAGAAATAGATAAAGTTCAAAAAGAAGTGAATAGGATCTGGTGGCAAAAACCATTAGGCTTGATTCATGGAAACATGTCCAAATATCTCAGTCAATCAAAAAATAAAAATAAAATGATACCCTCAAAAGAAGAGAGAAATTGACTGAGAGAAGAGAGATGAGAGAGAGAGTAAAGGGATCAGAGAAGAATACATATGTGCTCCGATACTTGCAGGGGTAAGAGTCCATATGTACTTTGATCGATACTCCTAGGGTAAAGCATGAACTTTTATTTTATGCCAAGAAATGAAATCAATATTGGGGCGAGTTAGACTACTATTCGCTAAATTGGTTGTATAATGGATTTTATTGCTATACTGTGATAGGCTATATAAAGTTTCTTTGTGATTGACTTAATAAAATGTGGTTTCAACAAAGTAGGGTGACAGTTATACTTAGACATTATGTGAGTCTCCGCTTTTCAAAACCTCTTTCAGAGGCTAGTTTTCTTGAGGACAAACAAAATGTTAAATCTGGTGGAGTTGATATAGCCTATTTATTACCAGTTTTAAGCCATGATATAGGTTCTATTTAGGGTCTATTATGTGTGTCTAGGCTATGTTTTAAGGTCTTTACAGGTCCAAGTACGTTTTGAAGATATATGGAGATACTTGGAGTTTTTAGAAAATTTAGAAGAGAATAATCCGTAGTTGATCATTGAGAGAGTCGAAGTAAAAGACAGTCGTTGATCGACAACACAACCTTGTCATCGACCGATGGTACAAGACCAAGATCGATCGATGTTGTACACTTGCCATCAATCGATAATCAATTCACAGATAGCCGATCTCAATACCAAGTTAGAGACATTTGACGAAGATACCATGGACGAGTTTTGACCTAGACTTTAGGGTTTTATACTTATGATTTATGTATTACACACAGAAGACTGTGGAGAGTTGGAAAGAGTTGAGAGAGGAGAATTTAGTTTTCTATTATAGTTTTAAGGTTTCTAGGGAAGAAGAATCAGAACTCCTTAGGGAGATTTGCATTGGAATCCCGATATTTTATCTATTCTTATATTCAGAGTATTGTTTGTACTTTAATTATGTCAGAGTAGTTAGAAACTAGATTTAGGGTTGGATGATGGCAATCATGGATTAACCCAAAAGTATAATTGCTAGGTTAAGTCAATATCCATCAATTGAGTTGTGCTTAATGCTTGCATTCTAGATTGGCTAACTAGGATCAAGAAAGTAGGACATGGAAAACTACAAGAGCAGGTTCTTTGCCAGAATAGACTCCATTGAACTAGGTTATTAGGCGCATGCGAGAGATGTTATAATCATCTTGGTAGACATATCAAATCTTGTTAACACTTCCTTCTGATTTCACCATCGATCGACATCAGGCCTTAGTCGTCGATCGATGGTCTTTCCTCTTACTCGCTTACGAGAGTTGGAGTTAAAAGGATCAAAATAGTTAATATTTAAGTTCTAGAATATTTACATTTTCGTGCTTCATATTCCGTATAATCCATTAAGCATGAAACCCTAGGTCTAGCATATTTACATTTGCGTTAAGTTAGTTTAATAGTATATTTCCGTATTTGCATTATTATCATATTTCAATATTTCATATATACTTCCTGATAAGAAATATTTCCTTTAATTGATTAATTGTTACTAATATATATATATAGCCTTTCAAAATAAGAAATCTACTGTGTGTCATTGCTCTCTGTAGATTCGGTCCCTAAATACCACACCTGATCTCTCTTGGCAAGAGCTTTATTTGTGTGTTAAGATTAGGGTTAATTTCATAGTTAATTGTTTATGATATTCATACCCTACTAGAACAATAAACACGCCATGTCACTGGGCGTGTGTCTCTCTCAGCAAGAACAGTGGATGAATGATGGAATGAAGATGGGATCCGGCTTGTTTGATGTGTATCTCTCCCAAGCAAAATCGATGGATGGAAATGAGTGAAGAATCACCACAAGTTTGTTGATGTAAACTTGATAAGATTCCAGGCTCTTCCTGGCTGGCTTCTCACGCAGGAACTAGAGAAAGTTTAGGAAAACTGACTCATATATTTCATAAGCTAAAAAAAGTACAAGTCCACTTATAAGGAGTTTATATAGTACCCGATGTGGTTTGCCATCTTTAAAGCAAAAAACAACATGAAGTCTAAAGCAATAAAGAATAAACAAAATGAGCCGACTCTCCTAGACTCTAAGAAAAGGCTAAGCAAAGGCCTTGAATCATTGGACTCAAAGTAAATAAAAGGACCTAAACAGTTTTCCCATAAGTTCATAAAAGCGAAAATTAAATAAAACAAAAACAACCAAATCAAAAACAATAAACCGCTGAGAAATCATAATTGAAATCTTACCTTCTTACCTTATGGAATAGGTGGATTATTCATACCCAGATTGGGTTGGGGTCGAGTCTAAACCGAGATGGCATGTGGAGATGATTAGGCCGGTTCGGTTCTGGGCGAGTGATTTGAATATGATTGGACCGAGTAGAACTTGAACCTCTATTGGACCGTCTTGGTCTTGAATATTCAATTGGACCATCTCTTCAAACAGTAATAGGTTCTGACGGTTTGTCCATCTTGAACTAGGATCTCTTAGACAGCTTTGGAGGGACCTTCTCTTATGGCCTTGGCTCCATTATGGGTAGTCGGACCATGTCTAACTATGGGAACCTCTACTTGGATGGCCGCATCACCATCATGGAAAGCTTTGGTTTGGAATGTTGAAGCAGTTGGAAATCAGACTACTCAAGAGTGGAAACAGTTCATTATTTGTTCTCAGCGGGTCATGTGAGGCTTCCGTTAGTGCGCTGATAAAGGATTTTACTCTCCTAATCAAAGTAGTATAGATGAGTGTCAATCCAATCCTAAGTGAACATGATGCAAGGAGAATACAAGTATAAACTTAATCTAAGTGCAACCAATTCGATATGGGGTAAAGTAACCAAATAACACAAATGTGAAACTAGGATTATAAATGAATGGGAGAAACGAGAACCCATGGGCAAGGGCTTTGACTTTGGGTGATTCGGACTTAAGATAAACAGTTAACGCTATAAATAACTTAGTTCTACTAGTCTAGACTTATCTTTAGACTAATTCTTTATCAAGATAGAAGTTCATTTGCTTTCAATCACTAGACATCAAATGTCTTTGGTCTAATTAAATCAAGCAATCATTAAGAGCGGGTCTATTGACTATCTAAACTTTCCTAACATCAATTTTCATTGGTTAAAACAGTAAAGAGATTTATCACTTGGTTCAGACATTTCGTCGAACACCTTTCGGGTACAAATTGCCTATTGATCTAGATTAAAGTGATCAAGTCTAATCTAGCATTAAAAACTAGCAATAATCATAGAACATGAATAATCAAACATTAAACCTTCTAACCTATTACCTAATCACCCTAGATCACCCTAACCCATGGATCCTACAAATGACTACTCACTATCAAACATGATGAACTCAAAAACAGATGATGAATAAGAGTAAATCATTGCCAATGAACAAGAATAAAATGATGAATCAATATAAGATTAATAAAAAGGATTCAAGATTCAAAATCTTCTTCACCAAGAGTAGTCTAGTCTCAGATAAAAACCAGAATGAAATAAAAACTAGGTTTTTAGGGTATTTATATCTGTTTGAAAACAAATCGGGTCAACCCAACAAGCCTGGTTTGACCCGCAACAATTTCAGCATTCGTGACTGTAGAGACCAGGGCTGGTCGATATGCCTGGTCGCTATGGTCCCCGGGTTTCCTTTGTGGGTCTGTAGCGACCAGGGCTGGTCGCTACGCCTGGTCGCTATGGCATCCGCAACTCCATGTGGGTCTGTAGCGACCAAGGCTGGTCGCTATGGTTCCTGCAACTCCCTGTGGGTCTGTAGCGACCAAGGCTGGTCGCTATGCCTGGTCGCTACGACTCCTTTTGCCCCAAACTCCACTTCTTTGGCCCCCATTGCCTCCAATCTTATCAGTGAACATCTCCCATACCTGTCATAGACAAATGTAATGGAATGCAACCTAAATATGCCTATATGATATCCTATATGCTTGGAATGCACTTAAAAAGATGACCGAAACTATGCAAATATGACCGATATCAACTCCCCCGAACTTGTCCTTTACTTGTCCTCAAGTGGACTTTCGAAAACAAGAAAGAGAGAGAGGTTTGAAAATGGGAGCTCAGAACCAAAAGGTACACTTTCTAGCTTTCAACATCACATCCTAGGTAGACATAGCACGTAGCATGAGCATGTTCTCTTAGTATACTCTATCTTCTCAAGGCCTAAAGGGACTCTCATACCTCTACACTAGATGCAATGCTTATCAACCAACAAGTCTTTACACCAACTCTCATATTCATTGACACACAAATGAGGTGAATCCCTGCTAATGGAAACTTGATCTCGATCACTTGGCTTGGTAAGTGAAAACGGTTTATCTATGGTAGAAGTGGGGTTCAAATTCTTTGGTGACTTTCACTCAGGAAAAAGGAGCTTGAACATTATGCAAAATTTATCTAAGAAAAGGAGCAATTTATGCATACAATGGTTTGTTCTCATCATTTTACCCTTTCCCAATCACTTTCAAACTCTTTTTTTTTTTCTTTTTCACTCACCAAATGAAACTCTCTTCTCTTTTTTTTTCTTTTCTTTAACCGACTAGGGATATCATCTCTTTATCATTTTTTTTTTCTTTTGGGGTTTTGCTGTTAAGAGTATATCTTTTTTTTTTCGATCCCTAGTGGTTATCTCCTTTTCAACTTTCTCACACTTCGAAACCCAAGATCAGAGCTTATTAGTACAAACGCACCTCTCATTCCTAAATGCTAGCTCAATGGAGGTCCTATAGCTAGTCCAAGATGAAAACAAGCCAATGTCGCTCCTAATACTCTCAAGATTTTGCACATGACAAGCTATCAATAAAAGGCCTCACTCAAGCAAATTCAATCGTGGTCTCAAAGAACGGCAAGGGTTTAAGGGTAGGAAGATGACATTTGGGTTTTCAAAAAGTGGTATAACAGATAGAGATCAACCCAAACATGCATGAGATCCATGACTAAGCATACAAGAGTCCATAAGCAGGGTAGATTAAGTTCATTAGACTCTAATTCATTTTGGAGTTGGTTTCAAGAACAATGTCAGTCACAGCAAACAACTAGTTCCGAGAAGAGTTTTCAAGGCTCGAAGCTTGCAAGTCTTTCAAGATATGCTTAAGCTACTTGCTATGTTTAACTAGGGTGTGATGTTAAGTTCTAGACATGTGTCCTTTACGAGGTAATAACATCCTTGCTCCCTATGCAAAATGAATTCAATCTATATGCTCTAGACTCGATCCTAACAATGAAAATATGCAAGCTAAATGATTTTTTTTTTAGAATGTACAATGCAATGAAACATAAGAAACTAGATGATTAGACATGGTACCTCCCCCAAACTCGAACAACACAGTGTCTGTGTAGTCAAGAGAGAAGGAGATATCGACATAAAAACAAAACAAAAAGAGACAAAGAAAACAAGGTGTATTTACAAAGGTATGTGTGGAGATACCTCAAAATGATTCGGAGGCAGTGTCCTCGTTGCCACCGTCACCTTCTTCTGCCTGGTAGTTTTCTTCTTCCTCATCAGAAGTGTCGGTCTCTATCGGCTCCTTACCATGGCGAGAGTGGCTGCGAGGTCGTGGGGAGGAGGTCTCAGCAATGATAAAGTCTTCAGCTTTACACCCTCCTATTCCAGCTCTAACCAGCACGTCGGTGAATTTCTTCATGAACCGTGCTGAGGATGCAGCGTTCTTCTTAACTGTCCTCTTGAGTGCCTTGTACTTGGCGGACAACTTTTTGATGGTCCTGTCTTGAATCCTGTTCCACCTCTCAAGTTTCCCAATGTACTCATGGGCATCGTGCAGAGGGCCCTTCTGAAGGGCTCCAGTATGGGGTGTGAAGTGGTAGTGAGAAGGATCATAGGGTATGTCCTCCTCTTCCTGAATCTCAGGTGCATCTCGTGAAGAGGATGCACGGGCTGGTGCTGTAGTGGCAGTGGTAGCAGCAGGAGATGAAGATGGACCCGCATCTGATCGTCTTGCTGGTATCCTACGGTTTGGAACGGGTTCAAGTGGCCCATGTGTCCCAAACAACACGTCTGAAGGGAGTTCAAAGGCGATGCTCTGTGTGCTGCGCACCATGAGGATTCGCGGGTTGGGTAAGAGGACTTCTTTGTGGTCCTTGAGGATGTGGAAGGAATAGACATACCGGCCCTGGAACATCCCTGAAAGAAATTTGGTCCTCTTCATGTAAGGACCATCCATGTAGAGGGGCTCTTGAGGTGTCTCGCCATGTAGAGGGACTCGTGCGGCCTAGAGCAAAGGTGTGATCAAGTTACCTATGCTCAGCTGAGGCGTGCTGTCGTGGTTTGTCCATGCCCAATGCTGGTAGTACTTCAGTGTAATGACCCTCGCGAGCGGATGTATTTTGGTCGAGTAAAAGTTCTCAAGACCAGTTTGGGTTGGTCCGACCAGAATTAAAAAATAAAATTTGACCCGGTGAATTAATGTCTCGACGGGACTGTCTTGTGGTCGAAAGACCTTCTCTTGATAGTTTTGGTCGAGTGTTAATTAATATGGTTTAGTATTTAATCCGGACAAGATTTTCCAAGAGCATGCCGAGGGCCAAGGACAAAGAATTGTTGGTCGAAATTTATTTGGAACCATGGACCAGCTTCTTAAATAAATTTTGATCACTCATGTCTTTCACCTACTAAGCTGCCTGCTTGTTTTCAGAAATTTAAGTCACATGCCATGCACCTTCCAGCTTGCTTGCTTGCTTTAGTAGTAAATGGCACATGAAAGTCACAAGCTTCTTGTATGCTTGCTTCCCTTCTCCTGAATATTTTTCTCAGTGGCTGGAGTTGCTTCATTGGAAGGAAAGGACAGCATGTGCATATGCTGACCCAACTAGCTAGCTGTCTCCACTGCCCATTGCTTTGGTTCCTCAGCCTGTCACCTAGCTAAACCTTGTCTTTAGTTAAACCCACATGTGAAGCAAGGCCCTCAGCTATTTATCACCCTCCTCCAGCTTCTCCCACGTTCTTAGAAAGCAAGAAAAACAGAGACCCAAAACCAGTGAGAAAAACAGAGAAAAACAAAGAGAAAGAAGAAGAAAAAAATCAAGAGAAAAATTTGGGGGAACCTTGGATGATTTCCTTTCATCCTCAAGCTCAGTTCCTTGCTTTATATAAGCTCAGAAGGTGAGAACCTAGAGTAAAACCCTAGGCCTTGTTCTATTTTAGTGATGAAGAGATGTTGATTTCTGTTTTCTTTCAAAACAGTCCAGCCACAAGCTTACCTTGGAGAGGAGAATCATTTGAGTTCTTCTGGCCGTGTGTTTTTGTGGTAAGCTTCATCTCCTTTCCTCAGACCAGTATTGATCAGAACCAGTTCATGTTTAGGTCAGGTCATGGTCGGATCACTTGTATAAGTTGCTGTTACGGTTCAGTTTTGTTTAGTTCGGTTTGAATCAATCTCCTTGAACCATTAGCTAAACTGGTGTGAACTGATTGAAGTTAAGCCAAACTGAAATGATCTTGTCCTGAATCAAACCTATCTAGAACCTAGCTAAGCTTTTGTGAACTGATTAGAGCCAACCTTAGCTCAGCATGTGTGAACCGATCTAAGTTGTTTAGATTGTCTAAAACTGTCCGATTGTTTATGTTCTGGAACCGGCAGTCTGAACTTAAGTGGCTTGCTCTGTATTGATCAGCTAAGGAGTGGTGGTTTCTAGTACAATCCAGTCCATCCTTGGCGCCCTTCTATCTTGAACCATTCAGCCTTGATTAAGAGTCTTGTTCCAGCCACTTTCAAGACTAATCTCTAGGTGAGTCTAGATGAATATTAAGTTAGATCATGTGAGTGTATGATTGATCTTGAATAAGTGTTAAGCCCCTGAACCTTAAAGAACCATGGGTGTTTACTTAGTTTAAACACTTACACTTAAAGAATTAATCAAGAATGTTAAAGTGAGGTTAATCCTCATATTAGTACTTGTTCATAAGTACTAAGCCTAATTATGAAATAATCATAGTTTAGTTATTAATTAATCATGGATTAATTATGTATTAATCTTGGATTAATTATGGACTAATCTTGGATTAATTATGGACTAATCTTGGATTAATTAAGAAATAATTGTGGATTAATTAAGAAATAATCATGGACTAATCTTAGATTAATTATGAACTAATCATGGATTAATTATGGACTAATCTTGGATTAATTATGTATTAATCTTGGATTAATTAAGAAATAATCATGGATTAATTAAGGGTTAATCATGGATTAATTAAGGATTAATTGGGGATTAAAAATTAAATAATTGTGGAAGTAAAATCATGTGAACTCTTATTATTATTCACTATACCTAAACTTCCCGCATTACCGTGACTTGGTCCTGCGAATGGAACAAGGTCATGAAGACACGATGATGGGGTAGCACCCTGGAGGCCGTGTACTGCATGACGATGCAGTCTCGAATGTTCATAAGGACGTTCGAGGGTGAAGGTAATACTAACTCACTAAGCTCGGTTAGCCTTTGTGGTTTACCGAGTCTAGTCTATATATTGTAATTATATGAAAGGCGTTTGGCGGGTAATGTGAAAGTGAAGTTTAAAATAAGAATTAACCATGATAAATGATATGATAAGTAAAGTACTAGTACTTGTATGGCCATGTATATGTATTTAATTATTGTTTGGTTATTATTGATTGTGTAGTTGGATCTAGATTCACTGGGTAAACTAGTTACTCATGACTCTTTGTTGTGTGCAGGTAACCATTAGGTGGGAGACCCTTACTTTTGGATGGAAGGAACGGCAAACCAGCGGTAGTATTTTGTTGTCCTTGCAACGTACCTTTTGTTGTATATTTACTTAAAACGTTGTTGTGCGTTATGCTATAGGATAAAACTATAACGCTTTGTAAGATGTTTGAAGTAAATAAATAATGTATAAAGAATGTTTATAAATCACGAGCTCTCAAATGATATTAGTCCTTGTCCGGGACGAACTAACTATCGTGTATTGCTTGTCTGGTTGAAAAGCCTAGAGTGATATACGATAGGTGCGTCGGTGTTCTTTGATTGTTGGTCTAAGGTAATCGGATATATTCCAAGAACCTCGGGTTGACCATTGGGGGACGTCGACCGTGTCATTTCCGGTCATCTACGATCGGGGGTGTCACATTCAGTCTCCTAACAAAGAAGTCCACTCTCCCAAAGCCAGAGTAAATGTCTTCCTCAGCGCTGTATAGTGCTTCCCTCCCAAACAGTGGTATGAGGGCCATAGCAAGCATCGTCAGCTCGTCATCCAAGACGTTACCAGATTCCCGGTGAGCGAAGAGGGTGTTTCCCAAGATGCGTTGAACATATCGGACCACTGGGTTCCTGATGCTTGAGTTCTTGTTCCTCTGGGGAACATGACCGAACTCGACGAGAAGGGGCCAAACCTTGTCCGGGATGCTGTAGTTTTGTGGGAGATCGCTGATCCTGTCATCTGAGAATCCCATCGCATCACTGATTTCCTTATAACTTAGCCTGTACGACCTCCCTCGTATCTTGAACTGAATCCTCCCATACCCAAGTTCCGGTGGCCCATCGCTGAGGGGAAACACCTCCAATGAGGAGAGGAAATGGTATGAAGCGTCCACATAGAGGGGTTGCACCTCCATCAAGAGAAGAGACTGCAATCCCATAAGCTCCAGCAGCTGAAGGACGCTCTGATAGAGTCCGGTTTCCTGAAGGAATATCGGACATGGGAATCTGGTCGGTGCCCAGGCAAGGTCGTTCTGGAGATGACTGAGCAACTGGGCTTTTGTCGGGATGACTGATCGATCCCTTTCCTTTCCCTTTTGGTTTCTTGGCTGGCCTTGAGGGAACCTCATCTTCAGTATCAGTTGGGGCTTGAAGGGCTTCTTCAATCTCCCTTTCAATCTCTTCAGACTGTCTCCTTTCTTCTTCAGCTTGTTGTTAAGACCTTCGTGAGGGAATTCCGCTTCGGGTGGATCGCGATGATCGTGTTCTTGCCATTGGTACCTGAAACAAAAAACACTCAAGGTGGCATTAAGACAATGTCGAGCAGTTTATGGTATCACAAACGACTAACTTGGTAAATCAAACGTAGGAATCAAAGCTATCCGAAGTAAACATTTCAATCACCAATAGGAATCGATCACTTGCCATAATGAGTTGAAAATGAGATAACATGAATCAATCTCCTAACAGTAGGCTTGAAATGCTTAATTGGAACCAATACAAGTTGAATCAACAGTTTTCCCCAAAATTTTTTTTTTTTTTTATCAAGAACATGAAGAACCCTAATTCCTAATTTCTCAATTCACACTCAATCTCCACAAAATTCATCAATCCACAACCACAAACAAGCATATTAGAACATGGGTAACTAGTTTAGAGCAAAAAATTGGGCATGCAACAACTTTTCAAAAGTTGGAAAATTTTTCATCAAGAAGAATCAACCCTAAAATTTCATACCGTTGCTTGATTGAGTGTAGAGATGGAGGATGTGGAAGTTTCAAACAATTTCCGAGTGATAGCAAGTGGAATCAAGGAATTTGATGAAGAATTGGGAAAGTTTGGTTTTGTGTTCTTGGGAGAGTTTTGTGTTTTTGTTTTGGGGAAGAAATGAGGAAGATGAAGAGAAAAAGGAGTTTATTTTGAGTGAGAGGGTGGGTTGGTTGGGTTTTGGTCCGAAATAAGTGGAAAGGGGACTTACCTGGGTCGTGTAGCGACCACGGCTGGTCGCTACACGAAGTTGCTACAGATCCCGCAAAACCTCCTCGACCCGTAGCGACCAGCCGTGGTCGCTACGGGTGGTCGCTACACACTCCGCATAAATCCGTAGCGAACTTGCGTGGTCGCTACGGGTGGTCGCTACGATGCTTGGGATTTTTTTTTCTTGCTTCCTTTGGGGACCCGTAGCGACCAGGCGTGGTCACTACAGGTCCCGCAGAACCTTGTAGCTACTTCGTGTGGTCGCTACGGGTGGTCGCTACGGGCGTTCAACTTTTCGAAATCTTTGCCAAGCTCTCCCCTTCACCTGATCAACTTTCATCCTGAAAGAACTCACCCAGAAGCATCAAATAGTCCAAAGAAATGTAAACTAAATAAAACAAAACATATGTACAAGGATAAACATGGGACTTCCTCCCAAGTGAGCTTGTTTAAATTCGCTAGCTTGACTTCCTCACGGTCAGTTAGGCAATGTTTGGATCGGAGAGCGGAATCGAGGTTCCCTCCTCATCTAAGGTCCCCAAGTAGAGCTTAACTCTTTGTCTGTTGACAGTGAAATCACGTCCATCCTTGCTCCATAAAACGACTGCTCCATAAGGTCTCACTTCTTTAATCTTGAAAGGTCCTGACCATCTGGACTTAAGCTTTCCAGGGAACAACTTTAATCGGGAATTGTAGAGCAGCACCTGGTCCCCAGCTTTGAACTCTCTCTTAAGGATTTTCTTGTCATGGACAGCTTTAGTCTTTTCCTTGTAGATTGCTGAGCTTTCATATGCATCAAGACGTAGCTCATCAAGTTCACTTAGCTGAATCAACATCTTCTCTTGGGCTGTCTTGATGTCAAAGTTGAGAAGTTTGACAGCCCACAAGGCTTTGTACTCAAGCTCCACTGGAAGATGACAAGCCTTTCCATAGACCAAGTTGAAAGGTGTAGTCCCTATAGGAGTTTTGTAGGCTGTCCTATACGCCCATAGCGCATCGTCAAGCTTATTGGACCAATCTTTCCTTGTTGTCCCTACTGTCTTTTCCAAAATTGACTTGATTTCTCTATTGGAAATTTCCACTTGTCCACTGATTTGAGGATGGTATGGAGTTGCCACCTTGTGTTTAACACCATTCTTCTTGAGAAGACTCTCGAACAACTTGTTGATGAAGTGAGATCCTCCGTCACTGATCACAACTCTAGGGACTCCAAACCTTGGGAAAATAATGCTCTTGAACATCTTCAGGACCACCTTGGCATCATTGGTTGGACTTGCGATAGCTTCTACCCATTTAGACACATAGTCAACAGCTACTAGGATGTAAGAGTTTCCAAAGGAAGATGGAAATGGTCCCATGAAATCTATGCCCCATACATCAAATACTTCAACTTCCAAGATAGGGTTCTGAGGCATCTCATTTCTTTTGGTGATATTCCCTTTTCTCTGGCATGCATCACACCTTGAGACAAAATTCTGTGTGTCCTTGAACATGTGTGGCCACCAAAATCCCGCTTGTAGAACCTTAGCAACTGTCTTGAAGGTGGCAAAGTGACCTCCATAGGATGATCCATGACAATGTTCAAGGATTCCTTCAATCTCTACTTCAGATATTACTCTTCTATAAAGCTGATCTCTACATAGTATATAGAGGTATGGTTCATCCCAGAAGTATCTCTTCACATCCTTGTAGAACTTTTTCTTAGCATATCCTTCTAGTCCCAAAGGTTCTTTTCCACAAGCCAAGTAGTTCACTAAATCAGCGTACCATGGTTCTTTCTCTTCAGTTGCTTTGATTTCCTCAAGTTTCTTCCCAGTCTCACAAAGCTTCATAACCGCCTTGATAGCCATAATCTGCTCCTCTGGAAGGTTTTCATCAATAGGAATACCACAATCAACTTTCATTCTAGACAAATGGTCAGCAACTCCATTCTCAACTCCAGGTTTGTCTTTGATCTCAAGATCAAACTCTTGTAACAACAAAATCCACCTCAACAGTCTTGGCTTAGCATCTTTCTTCGCCAACAAGTGTCTTAGCGCAGCATGATCGGTGTAGACTATCACCTTGGAGCCCACCAGATAGCTTCTGAATTTTTCGAAAGCAAACACTATTGCAAGAAGCTCTTTTTTTGTGGTAGCATATTTCATTTGAGCATCGTCAAGCGTCCTACTGGCATAATAGATGACATGAGTATTTTTGTCTTTCCTCTGCCCCAGGACTGCTTCAACAGCATAATCACTAGAATCACACATAATCTTAAAAGGGAGTTCCCAATCTGGTGGTTGAACTATGGGGGTACTGATAAGTTCGTTCTTCAGCTTCTTGGAAGCCCCAAGGCATTCCTCATCGAAGTCAAAGACAGCTTATTTGCATAGCAGTTTGGTTAGCGGTCTAGCTATCTTAGAGAAATTCTTGATGAACCTACTATAGAACCCGGCATGGCCTAAAAAGCTTCTGATGTCTTTCACCGATCTAGGTGGAGCTAGACCAACCATCACGTCGATCTTTGCTTTATCCACTTTGATTCCCTTTTCTGAGATTTTGTGTCCCAGGACGATGCCCTCTTTCACCATGAAGTGACATTTTTCCCAATTTAGCACAAGGTTCGTCTCTTCACATCTTTTCAACACCCTGCATAAATTAGACAAACACACAGCAAAAGAAGATCCATACACAAAGAAATCATCCATAAAGACCTCCACCACATCCTCAATAAGATCAGAGAATATAGACATCATTGCTCTTTGAAAAGTTGCTGGTGCATTACATAGCCCAAATGGCATCCTGCGATAGGCAAAGGTACCATAGGGGCATGTGAAAGTTGTCTTTTCCTGATCATTGGGAAGTATGGGTATTTGGAACAAACCTGAGTATCCATCAAGAAAACAATAGTATGGGTGGTTTGCAAGTCTCTCAAGCATTTGATCAATGAATGGCAAAGGAAAATGATCCTTTCTAGATGCAGCATTAAGTTTTCGGTAGTCAATGCACATTATATGACCAGTTATGGTTCTTGTGGGTATCAATTCATCCTTATCATTTTTTATGACAGTGATACCACCCTTCTTGGGAACTACATGCACAGGAGATACCCAAGTACTATCAGAAATAGGGTAAATGACTCCAGCATCCAAGAGTTTAAGAATCTCTTTCTTAACAACATCTTTCAAGTTGGGATTCAACCTTCTTTGATGCTCTATAGAAGTCATTGATTCATCCTCTAGATGTATCCTATGCATGCACAAAGAGGGTGATATCCCTTTGATATCTTCAAGTGAGTAGCCAATTGTTTTTCTATACTTTTTAAGCTCAAGTAAAAGTTTAGACAATTCATTTTCGTTTAGGTGGCTACTCACAATGACAGGATAGGTGTTATTAGAACCAAGAAATGCGTACCTTACACCAATGGGGAGGGGTTTAAGCTATTTGGGTGCCTTAAGCTCGCTCCAATCATCTTGTGGAGGGTCTTCTTGTAAGGCAGTTGAGGAAACTTGGTAAACAGCCTCAGATAGCTCTTGGAAATTGTCTTCCCCAATCAATCTCTTGTGGGAATCCAACATTCTCATGTACTCTTTGCTCTCCTTGTCCTCAATCATTTGGACGTCTCTATCCACTGTTAAGGCATGTTGAAGAAAGTCTTCAAGTGCCATCTCTTCCTGGAACTCATCAGCTAAAGTATCCATAGCTTCAGTGTAGAAGGCTTGCCCTTGAATGGTAGGTTTCTTCATCATCTCCTTTACATCAAAGTGAAGGGTGTTTCCCTCTCCAAGATGAAGGTCAATCTTACCATCTTTGACGTTAACAATAGCTCCAGCAGTAGCTAAGAATGGTCTTCCCAAAATCAACGGGTCCTTAGGCTCTTCATCCATCTCAAGCACAACAAAGTCGGTTGGTACCTCACAGTTTCCGACCATCACCGGTAGATATTCCAGAATGCCAATAGGGAGCTTAACGGAGCGATCGGCCAGCACTAGGGAGATCCTACACTTCTTGTAATGTGTAAAGCCAAGCTTCTTCGCAATAGACAAAGGCATGAGGCTGACACTTGCTCCCAAGTCACATAGACATCTTTCAAACGCAAGAGGTCCAATTGCACAAGGAAGAGTGAAACTTCCTGGATCTTCAAGCTTCTTTGGGACAATCAACCTTTGAATAATGGCATTGCACTCATGAGTAAGAACCATCATGCCTTCCATCTCCTTCTTCTTCTGAGTTACAACATCCTTCAAGAACTTGTTGTATTGAGGGATCAACATGAAGGCATCAATAATGGGCATGGTAATCTGAACCTCACTCATTTGCTTCTCAAACATGGTCTTGTATTTCTCCAAAAGTTGTTTCTTGAATCTTCCTGGAAATGGAAGTTTTGGCTCATAAGGAGGGGGAATGAACTTAGACTGTGTTGGGGAAGAGGTAGTGTTATCTTTGTTCGTTGCTTTCTTTTCTTCCTCAACTTTTCCTTTGCCTTTAGCCTCAACAATCTTTTCCATGATATCCTCATTGGTTTTCTCATCCACAATTACAACCTCATCTTCTAGATTGATGGCTACCTCCCCACCTTGTTTCTCATCATCCTTGAGGAGAACTCGTGAAGGTAACTCTCTGCCACTTCGTAAAGTGATTGAGTGCATTGTCTCCTTAGGATTCTGCTTAGATTTTCCAGGTAAGGAGCCAATGGGTCTCTTAGAGTTGGAGCTCATAGTGGCGAATTGATTCTCCAAAGCTTTGAATTTGTTGTTCAGCTCAGTGTAACTCCCATCAATCTTTGTGTGTATGTTTTTGAACTCATCTCCAATAGCTTTCTCATTCCGTGCTTGAGATTCAAGAAGTTGCTTAAACATAGATTCCACACTTGTATCTCTAGGTTGAGCTTGGTGAGAACTTCCTTGACCTTGAGTAGACTGATTACCTTTGGGTAGGAAGCCTGGAGGATATGCTGTTTGGGTGGGTAGGCATTTTGCTGGTAGTTGTTTGGGTACTGGGGCTTGTTTGGGAAAGGGTTTGGGTAGGGGAAGTTGGGTTCTTTCCTGTACCATTGTCCGTTAGCACTGACAAAGCAAAGCTCTTGTTCTCCTTCCAAACCATCAACTTCATTAACCTCAAGAGCATCTTCTGGGCCTTTCTTTCCAACAAAGTTGACCTTTTCCTGTTTAGCTCTATCCAGCAGAAGCATGTCAAGTTTATCCTGCAGAGACTTCAGTTCTTTCTTTGTATTGGAGTCCTCGCCGCCTCCACCTCTGTTTTGCCTGTCGCAGTCATCATTGTACACTGAGTCACTTTGCGCCATGTTCTCAACGAGTTCCATGCCATCGTGAGCTGTTCGACCCAAGAAGAAGCCATTACTTGCAGTGTCTAGCATGCTTCGATACTTAGGTAGAACTCCTCTGTAGAAAGTGCTCAGGATACTCTCATCATTGAAGCCATGGTGAGGACACTGTGTTAAGTAGCTCTTGAATCTTTCCCATGCTTCAGCAAAACTCTCAAGGTTCTTTTGTTGGAACCCAGAAATCCCATTTCTCAACTTAGCAGTTCTGGAGGTAGAGAAGAACTTGTTAAGGAAAACACGCTTGCACTCTTCCCAAGTTTCAATGGATCCCCGAGGCAGACTCTTTTCCCATAAGTGGGCTTTATCTCCCAAAGAGAAGGGAAACAATCGCAGTTTGAAAGCATCCTCCGAAATTCCATTGATCTTTGTTGTGCCACATAACTTGTCAAAGTTATCCAGGTGGTCTAGTGGATCCTCCAAAGCGAGACCATGGTACTTGTTAGCTTGAATCATGTTGATCAAACTTGACTTGATCTCAAAGTTGTTGTTCTCCGTAGCAGGTGCTCTGATACCAGCCATGTTCCCATGGATGTTGGGATGGTCATATGTCCCGATTGCCCGAGCTTGGCGTGGGGGATGCTGTTGACCAAGGTTTGCAGATCCTTGGCCCTGTGCATCAGGAGGTGGTGGGCCATTGTTGTTAACTCCATTGACACCTGCCTGGTGAGGGTTATTGTGGTTAACGTCCATGTCAAACTCCAACCGATCGAAAGGAATCAGTTGTTCTTGCCTTCTCTTTCTTGCTAACTCTCTCTCTAAACCCCTGATGTTATCTACTCGTGGAACAAGGTCTGTTGGTCCTCTGCTCCGCAAGTTCATACACCTGTGATTCAAGGAGAAAGGAAGAAAGTGTGTCAGTAAACAAATAAAAGCAAATAAGACTTAGTCTCAAGTTATGACCAAATCTCACTGTCACAATCAACTTAGAACTGGCAACGGCGCCAAAATTGATAAAGGATTTTACTATCCTAATCAAAGTAGTATAGATGAGTGTCAATCCAATCCTAAGTGAACATGATGCAATGAGAATACAAGTATAAACTTAATCTAAGTGCAACCAATTCGATATGGGGTAAAGTAACCAAATAACACAAATGTGAAACTAGGATTATAAATGAATGGGAGAAACGAGAACCCATGGGCAAGGGCTTTGACTTTGGGTGATTCGGACTTAAGATAAACGGTTAACGCTATAAATAACTTAGTTCTACTAGTCTAGACTTATCTTTAGACTAATTCTTTATCAAGATAGAAGTTCATTTGCTTTCAATCACTAGACATCAAATGTCTTTGGTCTAATTAAATCAAGCAATCATTAAGAGCGGGTCTATTGACTATCTAAACTTTCCTAACATCAATTTTCATTGGTTAAAACAGTAAAGAGATTTATCACTTGGTTCAGACATTTCGTCGAACACCTTTCGGGTACAAATTGCCTATTGATCTAGATTAAAGTGATCAAGTCTAATCTAGCATTAAAAACTAGCAATAATCATAGAACATGAATAATCAAACATTAAACCTTCTAACCTATTACCTAATCACCCTAGATCACCCTAACCCATGGATCCTACAAATGACTACTCACTATCAAACATGATGAACTCAAAAACAGATGATGAATAAGAGTAAATCATTGCCAATGAACAAGAATAAAATGATGAATCAATATAAGATTAATAAAAAGGATTCAAGATTCAAAATCTTCTTCACCAAGAGTAGTCTAGTCTCAGATAAAAACCAAAATGAAATAAAAACTAGGTTTTTAGGGTATTTATATATGTTTGAAAACAAATCGGGTCAACCCAACAAGCCTGGTTTGACCTGCAACAATTTCAGCATTCGCGACTGTAGAGACCAGGGCTGGTCGCTATGCCTGGTCGCTATGGTCCCCGGGTTTCCTTTGTGGGTCTGTAGCGACCAGGGCTGGTCGCTACGCCTGGTCGCTATGGCATCTGCAACTCCATGTGGGTCTGTAGCGACCAAGGCTGGTCGCTATGGTTCCCGCAACTCCCTGTGGGTCTGTAGCGACCAAGGCTGGTCGCTATGCCTGGTCGCTACGACTCCTTTTGCCCCAAACTCCACTTCTTTGGCCCCCATTGCCTCCAATCTTATCAGTGAACATCTCCCATACCTGTCATAGACAAATGTAATGGAATGCAACCTAAATATGCCTATATGATATCCTATATGCTTGGAATGCACTTAAAAAGATGACCGAAACTATGCAAATATGACCGATACCATGCGCCAACCACTGTCTCCCCTGAATGAACTTCTAGAAAGTCCAAAACTCCGGTCACATATCCAATTAGCAAACAATTTACTTGCTTTCTCATACATATAACTATTTGGAATATTTCCAAATATCTTATTATTTATTTTATTAATTAGGATAATTATGATTTATTTGTATTATCTTTATTTTAATAGTTTTACTGTTATAATTAGGATTAGGGTTTTTATAGCTTTTATGTTTTTATATAAATAGCCTTTTAGGCATATGATTTTATTCACACTTTGAAAATTAATACATTAGCTTTTTGCTTTATAATTTGAAAGATATTTGATTCAATTCATCTATTTTGAGAAGCCTTGAACAAGATTCAATTAAATTCATCTTCTTCAGGAAGTTAGTCGCAAAAAACTATCAAAAGAAATTATTGATTGATCCAAGAACATGTCTCTAAGAACCTTAAAGTTCCTTGATCGACCATTTATCCTATCTATCCGCTACATCACTTGGTATCAAAGCTTCGTTTCTTTGACTTTTAATCGAAGAGGATTTTTGATGTCATGGTGAGTGCAAACATCTATCCTGCCTAGGACGAAAGTCCCTTTGCGGAGAGAGAAGAGAACTATGAAATCTATCGAGAGATCTATGGTGATCCAATCTACGACATATATGAAGAAGATGTCGATGTTATTGACTTTGTCTTCAAAGAGAGATCCTTTCAAAATTCTATTTGTGTAATGTTAGGGAGGAATAATACCGATGAAAAAATTCTACAGAATCTTGATAATCTGATGCGCGCAAAGTTTGTGCGAGAACAGATTTGTGAAGATTCAATCTACACGCACATCCGTGCAAAATTATGCAAAATAAAATTTCTGAAAGATGCTGCAGAATAGGCCACTTACAAAATTCGAGCATATTTATACAATTCTTGGTCCAAGAACACGATGGAAGATTCAAGGACGAGTTTTCTTAGAAGATGATTTGGAATTGAAAATCATGGTCAAGATTCAAGGACGAATTTTCTCTAACCCGGGGAGAATGATGCATATAAGTATTTGGAATATTTCCAGATATCTTATTTATTTTATTAATTATGATAATTACCATTTATTTGTATTATCTTTACTTTTATATTTTATCTATTATAATTAGGATTAGAGTTTTCATAACTTTTATGCTTTCATATAAATAGCCTTTTAGGCATATGGTTTTATTCAGACTTTGAAATTAATAACTAGCTTTTTGCTTTTTGCATTGAAAGAGATTTGATTCAATTCATCTATTTTGAGAAGCCTTGAACAAGATTCGATTAAATTATCTTACTGAGGAAGTTGGTCTCAAAAAGCTATCAAAACAAACTCTTGATTGATGAAAGAAATGTCTCTAAGAACCCAAAATTTCCTTGATTGACCGTTTGACCTATCTACCCCCTACATCACTTTCACATCAATGGGTGCTAAAGTGGACAATACTGTGACGGGAACGGCAGGACCATTAACATTCAGGATGTATGGACAAAACCACCACACAATTGGGTCTCCCCTCCCGGATGATGGTAACGACCCAGAGTACGTACAGTTATATGTTTTTGACACAGAAAATGAACTGCAGAATAGGAAGAAACTGCTTACTAAAGATTCCTCCACATTGGCTCTTGAAGACGACGTCATTCTCCAGCTGATTGATATGCTGGACCAAAACAACCACTTGGTAAAGACCTTCAGACACACACGTGATAAATTTGAAGCTACTGGCACAATTGAGTTCAGTATCACCATGGTTAGTCAAAAGAACCCCACAGTACGATCTTCCAACTGCGAGCAAGATCGGTGGACTGATAGTTGGAGATTTGCCAGCTACCTCAGTAGGAATACATATCGTGCTTGAACTGAAATTCATCACACTACAGTCTACAGAGAATAAGTGACCTCCACCCGCTATTGATGAGCCTACAGTATCCATTGTTGTTCCCGTACATGGAAACTAACTACAGTGAAAGATTCCCTTACACAAGACCTCAGACATCAAGAGTTAGAGGGGAGTGCATGACCATGCGTGAGTATTATGTTTACCAACTCTAAAGTACGCCTACAGAGGGTATGACAATTATAAAGGGAGGAAGATTGTTGCACCAGTATATTGTATATGCATATACAACTACTGAACAAGAAAGATTGTGTTTCATGATTTGCGTTTCCATCAGATCGAGCCCTAGGACTTTCCAGCACATACCAAGACTTAACATTGTGTTAGACCGGACTAGTAAATTATCAGAGTATTCATGATTCGCATATAAAACAATTACTTTATTAATTCAAGAATTATCCATACATTGAAATAATTCAAGACTGAGCTCAGCCTAATGCCAAATCAAGTCAACCCAACACATGTAACAATACCATTTATAAAAGCATGAAAAACTACTATGGCGGTCCTAATGTCCAGCTCCAAGCTACCCCATCATCTATCACTAAGCTACCTGAAAAAAGTACAATGGAGTTGGGTGAGTAACCTAATGTCAACCAGTGAGCTGGCGGCCTCTACCCACAACGTAATGACCAACCCATACAACCCAAAATAAAAATCAACCTATCCTAAGCATGCAAATAAAGCTAAGGATTAACAAGCAATCACAATTCATTAGCCTCAAGCATTAGCTAATAAAACCGTTACTAAGTTGAACCCACCTCCTGCCATGATCTAACGTCAAGTAATTGGAACCTACATGAAAACAAGACAACATTCAATCGATCATAACTCACAATAATGAGATTCTAATAACCACAACTCAAATCTAACTTGTAACACTATTTTTGGTATTAACACTTACTCAGGTTCCATAACCCTTTACTCAACACAACACTCTAACATGGGCCCTGGTGATTTCATGTTCCTCCTCAATATCGGCAATATCCTATCTATTTATCAAAAATAATAGAAGAAATAACTTTCAACCAACCGAGGCCCACAGTCATTCGGGTCACCGCGCAACAGCTCACAGCCCCAGTACAGTCGGGCCACTGCCGACAGTTACACTGTCGTGTAATACTCAGCCCTAGGCCATGACCCCGTCTCTCTGAGTCTTCTCGATCCAGTGAATAAGGGGTTTCCGTGAACCCGCTGGGTACGAGGTCGAGAAAACACTAATCCACCCCTAAACATGCCTCGCATGGATGGTTACACAAAAGATATATAGAATCACTCACTCACTCTCACTCTTATTCCAGAACCTAGCCTAAGCTAAAGTTCCATATCCTAACTAGACTCTCGACCCAAAAACACTAACCAGTAGTACCAGTAACCCGGCCTATATGGCCTAGATTACCTAGTACTAACGTTTAATCAACTAAACAACAATACTTAACCAAAATGTTTATTCGAACAACTCAATCAGTTAGTCACTCCCTTACCAAGAGCTAACGTACCCCAACCAACAAAATTAATTAAACGAGCAAGGAATTTAATTAAATCTAAGCTACAATCAACTCAATAAAACCGTTACCTAGATAGTTCAGCCTCATGCTGCAATTATATCTTTAAAGATAACAGGAACCTACACTCAACCATATCAAAAGGCAAGAATAGAAAACATGATGCATCCAGCCCTAATCCTAGGCAGGTTATTATTTTTTTCTTAATTTCATTTCATATCAGCTTAGCTCGTGCTAAACTGAGTCCAGTTTCAAAATGATCCTAAGGACTTTATCATGAAATGGTGAGAGTTCTACTTTATATGCAGACTCGATCTAACCTAAATTCCAAAAGGAATTCAAACACCACGAACTCACTATCCTAAACTCCAAACGAAATTCAAACAATACCAACTCACAATGATCTAGGCCGATGAGCAGCTGGTTGATCGGAAAGAACTTAGACAAAAACCACCATTGACGTCTTCACTGGATTGGAATGATCTCAGCTTGGACATAACCTTCTTTAGATGCAGGACAATTCTTTCAGACTTCCCGATGGAGTATCGGTCTTCATAACTCGACTACACTCGAAAAAGCCTTCTCTCTCTCTCCCTCTCTCTCTCTCTCTCTCTCTCTCTCTCTCTCTCTCTCTCTCTACCACGTTTTTGGTTTGCCTTGGTGTGGAATGGATGTTTGAAAACTGAAGGGAGGGCTACGTATTCATAGAAAGCTGCAGCCAGTGACGTTAGGCGTCACGATCGACCACATGTCAGCGCGCATGATCCCGGTTGCATGTACGGCGACACATGGTGCACACATGTTGGACTACATTATTTGGTCTCGTGCAATGCGCCACACTTCCTCTCAGATGTCAAGCTGCATGCTAGTTTGCATGCAAGGCGCCACACATGCTCCCACATGGCTGGCCGCATGTACCGGTTTCATGCGCGGTGACACCTTGTGTTTCTACATGTCAGTCCGCATACTCCTGTAGAATGCAAGGAGACATCTCATGCTTCCCCAGTCACATACCTTTCCATCCAGCTGTCGGCACGTACTGATCACATGCATGAGCAACCACGCGCTTCCCGGGTCATTCGTCCGATTCTCACCCTTTCGGCATAGTTCTGACCCACAATCAATCCCAATTTTTTTTCCTACGCCCGTTTTGATGAGCTGAATATTTTTAATAAATTACAGACTGAATTCTAACCTTGATGGTAAATATTTTCCGATCCTCTCTCTTCTCCAAAAACATATTTATTCATGTCAAAATTAGGTTTTTCGCCCAACTTCAGATTTTTCCATCGTGCTTCTATCATATCGTGCTTATTTCATGTCATGGTTACTTCACGTCCTGCTTCCGATTTATTATGTTTATTAATATGACCTTCTTCCAAAAACGCCGTGCTTCTAAAAGGTTGTGTTTCAAAAACGTCATGCTTCCAACATGCAGTGCTTCCAACCAATCATTCATTGCCATGTCTTCATGTGTAGCAAATATTTAGATTGAGCTTCTTGTCTTGAAAACAATGCTGATGTGATACAAACGCTTTTCGTCGATTAACACCTACCTGATTGACCCAATTTCTCATGACAGGACTACCAAACGCAGATGCTCAACCAACTTCTATTTTTCTCCGAATCATGTCAAGTTTTCTAGTGATCAAAACTCAACATACCTCAGGATACTTGGATTCCCAAAAGCTTGGGTCCATATTCCAACTTGTTGATCTCGACCATTTTTTCGCTTCGAGGGTTACTACACTGTCTCATGCATCAATGCCAGCAACATACTGGACCTATAGTCTTGCCACTGATGTATACCTAATAAATCGTCAACCAATGCTAACGCTGGAACACTCCTACGCCTAAGAAAAGTTGTTTGGTAACAAACCAAACTATCTTAAGCTGCGCACGTTTGGTTGTCTTTTCTTCCCCTGATCAAGCCATATAATCAACAGAAGCTTGAACCAATGTCAAAACCTTGTATTTTTCTCGGGTATTCACTTCATCATAGTGCTTTCTTTTGCTTAGAACCTTCTTCATCTCGATTTTTTGTCGCTAGACATGTTCATTTGTCGAAACTGAGTTCCCTTTCATTTCACTCTCTTCATCTCCTACAAAACTAAAACCTACCTTTCCAAATTGGTACCCGCCAGTTACGAGAATCTTGGGCCCACCAAATTCTCCTCTGTCTTCATGAGCACCTCCAGGTTTGACTTCTTTACCTTCTGAAACTAACTTGTCAGTAACAAATGCTTTTAGTGGTAATTTAGAAGGGAACAACATAAGCAGAGTCATCCCATGTGCCTGACGCTCAACTCAATCCTCAATCAGCTCCACCGAAACCTATGCCATCTCTCGGAAACACACACAAGATGACAACCACAGGAAAAAACAGAATTTTCAAACCTTCAAAGAAATTATCCTTCGTCGTCAACAAGCGTACACTGCTGCCCTCAGACAATGAACCAACAAGCTTACTACAAGCTTTAAATGACAAAAGATGGCGTGGCTCCATGAGTAAAGAGTTCAACTCTCAACTACATAACCACATTTGGAGACTTGTTCCCTATGATCCAAAGTATAATCTGGTTGGTTGCCGGTGGGTTTATCGGATCATCGCAGACCTGATGCTACTATTGAATGCCACAAATCCCGTCTTGTCGCCACAGGCTATCATCAGAGACCAGGTGTGTACTTTCTTGAAACTTACAGTCCTGTAATTAAACAACCAATGGTTTTTCTTATACTTGGTTTGGCAGTGTCAAAGAAGTGGCCTCTACCACAACAAGACGTCAACAATTATTTTCTCCAGGGGACTCTCACTGACGACGTGTATATGGAATAGCCTCCAGGGTTAGTCGACAAGGATAAACCTACTCATATCTGCAAACTGCATACCTAACGGGCATTTCAATATCTTGTTTTCATACCTAATCAATCCCCACGTGTTTGTTACATGGAGCTTCATACAATTCTACTCCAACTTGGCTTCAAAATTCACTGGCGGATGTTTCCCTGTTCATTCTCCAGCATGCGCATACTGTCCTCTATTTATTAATATATTATATATATATGTCGATGACATCATAGTTATAGGGAACAACTCAGAGAAGGTTCAGACTTTCATTGAACATCACAGCAAAAACTTCTCTCTCAAGGATTTTGGTCCTTATAATACTTCCTTGGCATCGAAGCACACTGCTCTACCTATTGGGGCGTCTCAACATGTCATCCTCTAATCCAGCCTCCTCTCCAATGGTCCCCACTGATCGTCTCCACCACACGTATTGTAATGCTTCTGATTACAGAAAACTTATAGGAAGCCATCAGTATCTCCATTTCACTCGACCTGATATCTCCTTCGCTGTGAAAATCTGTCACAGTTCATGCATCACCCAACTGATCGCCATTGGAAAGCTATCAAAAGAGTACCAAGGTATCTTGCAGGTACTAGAGATCGTGGGTTCTTCTTGCGCAGCAACACAAAACTATAACTTCATGCATTCTTCGATGCCGATTGGGCCGACAATAGAGATGGCTACACCTCCACTAGTGCCTACATCGTGTACCTTGGCTCCAACCCAATGATCTGGTCGTCGAAGAAGTAGAAAACAGTAGCTTGATCATCCACAGAGGCAGAGTATAGATGTGTTGCAGATACTGCAACATAACTTCAATGCATTGTCTCCTTACTTCGTGAACTTGGTATTACATCCAAAAGATCTATTGTGACAATTTGGGAGCCACTTATCATTGTGCTAACCCGGTATTCCACTCAAGGATGAAGCATGTCACCTTAGATTATCAGTACATTCGAGAGCTGGTTCAGTCTGGTTTTCTTCGTGTCTCACATTTATCCTCCAAAGACCAGTTAGCCGTTTCTCTTACCAAACCAGTCTCACGGTCCCTGCTCAATCTACACTCCTCCAAGATGAGACTCTCCTATGGTTGTTCATCTCGTGGGGGCGTATAGAGATACACAAGGTATACATCGTGTCTTCATTGTAACTCTTTGTATCTCAATTTTATATTCTTCAATATCTTGTGAATATCTCATTAGGGCTTCATCCTTGTACTATTTAAAAACCTGTACACCCATGTTATAAGACAATAAACATTCAAACCTATTCTATCTAGTACCAATGCCTAAAATTTTTGATTGAACATGGAGCATTCACAATCTGGGAGGAACAAAGGGAGTCCAAGATATGCTTCATCGCGGAGCATAAACTCATGTATATACCTAAAATATCTTTGGTTCTCAACTGCAGTAGGGAAGACGTGCCGAGATGGCAAGATTACCTGCAACGCAAGGAAATCGAGGAAGTGAATATAGGAAAGAAAAACATGATTAGGTGTGTCAGAGTCGACGCCAACCTAAGGGACAACCTTAAGGAAAAATTGATCCAATTCCTTACTTTGGGTCAAGGTATCGTGTTCCAAGGTTGAGCACGGCGATCGTTCTTGGCAGGAATTCATGGCTAGGGGCATGATTGGTTGTTGCTTCTGATTTTCTTGAGCCCATCATTTTTTGTTTGAATTGGCTGAGGTGCTATGTGCATCTATCAGAATCCTTTGAGTGGATACACTTAAACAATACCCTCCTTTAAGCGCCAAATTTTGAACTCTTCCGGTCCGAGTGATTTGACCTCATTGACTCTATGGAATGTGGTTGTTTTAAGAGGTCCAAGCCGCGTTATAATGAATTAGCACTCAGCGAGTTATGAAGATAAGAAAAGGAGAACATGAGGTGTTTATTACTAAAGTTAGGGGTCGAACGTGAAAAGTACAAGTAGTGAGGAGAAATAGATCATGAGGTCGACAATAGAAAATACAATTGAGAAAAAGAGGATTAGAAATTATTGGCCTCGATGATGCGGCCATCAAACCAGTAGCTGAACCAGAGGCCAACCAGTTGCACCAATCAGTCAACCAAAGAACCAGCCAGGACATGTGTGCAGTAAAAACACCATATCTCTTCACCCGAAAGACTTTTACCATGAAACTAATTTTGATGCATTCTACACGCAAGATGGAGTCAACCCTACTTGGAATCATCGTCAAATCTATTCGGACCAGGAAGATATAAATTTTACAAACTGGAGGTTCTTCAGCCCGTACATCTGCGAGTATCCAAGTTTAGAAGTTGTTTCAAGCCCAAGGAAGAAGGTATACGACCCAAATAAACTCATGGAGTTCAAGATGGATCTCTTAGCTTTCCAACAAGCCCATAATGAGGAGAAATGGTCACGAAATTATGAAGTTATGATCCAATCTCCAGAACCGGCCAAACCAGTGCTACACTTGCCTCAATTGGGAGCTAGCCGGTTCAATCTTAGTCAAACCGAATCATGGCGACCAGGAGTGTTTTATTATAATATAGGAAGTATATCCAAGGGTCCTGGAGGAGTAGAAGTGTTCTTACCATGGACCAAGAAGCATAGGATCAGGAGGATCTATTCTGGTTACACTTACCTTATTTGGAGTCTCAAGAATTCAAACTCCAACAGCTATATTCCTCTCAGCTTATGAACGAGTTAAGCACCCTCCAATGCATCCAGAAGGTTCCAAGGAAGCTCTCTTATCCCCTTAAACCGTCCAGATTCAAAGAACCTCCAGCCAAGACCAAATCCCCAAGATATCTCTCTAAAGACCTTATTTCGATCTTGATCAGCACCATTTAAGCCTTTTGTTTAATTTTGTTTTCTTTTGCTTTATATGACCGTTTGGTCTCTGTCTAAGGTCGTGCACTATATAAGCAGACCTATTTGTACATTTTAGAGTTACCTTTCAATCAATAAAAATCAGTACCAAGAGTATTTCTTTCAAAGAGTTGTCTTTGAGTTGTTCTTTAGTTTCTAGGTGTGAGATACATTAGGAGACTATAAGAGTTCGTGGTTCATAGGTTCCTTGAGAGATTCAGAAGCCTTGAGACACAGATTCATAGAGTCAATCAACACCCACGGATTGAGAGATTCAATCGCCATCCATCCAGCAATATCAATCCATCCATCCATCCATACTCAACCTTCAATCCATCGACCGGTCCATCCCTTATCTCTTTTATTTACTTTGTTCTTATTTTGTTTATCATATCATTACCTTACTATTCTATCTTGTTTCAGGTTGTCTTGGACAGAATAGAACAGTAGCAACTCCATCGACCAGCACCACCTCTATCGATTTCTCGATCATTACCATCTCATCGCCCATCACACCACCCTCGCTTCCCAGCCTGCAACATTTGGTATCAGAGCTTTAAAAGCTCCTGACCCAGGTTATATAATTCCTCTCTATCATCTTTTAGTTTCATTCTTGCTTAGTTTGCATTTTATAAAATCGAAAGCCCATAAAAACTGTCAGTTGTTTCTAGTTTTTATTTCTGGCATTTTTGTGTTCTTGATAAAAAGAAAACTAAAGAAGAAGAAGTTGAGTTGTTTGATCCACGAAATTCATTTGAAAATTTAGTCTATTTGTTTGCATTCATTTCCCCAGCTCCCATTGCCATACTTGAGATCTTTGCATTTAGTTTATTCCCTTGTTTCCTTTTTCGGTTTATTGCATTCTTATAACTAAAAACTTTTTAAAAAAAATCATTGATAGCTTTTCATTACATTTTCTTGACATTTTTTAAAAGCACCCCCATGATGATTTATTTCGTGCTTGCATAAAAAAAAACAAATGCATAGTTTACACCATTTGCATATTGTTGGTTAAAATCATTTGCATTCAAGAAAATTCAAAAAAAAAATATTTTCACTGCATTTGTTTCTTAGTATTCTTGCTTATTACCACTTGCATAATTCCATATCATTCTGATTTATTTCGTGCATATAACTTTGCATTCAAAAAAAAAATTATTCAACTTAGTCCATTATTTGCATAATTATCGGTTTAGCATAAGTTGCATTATCATAGTTCATTTGATTTATCAGATACCTAAGGCACGAGTTTGATTTATTTATCTTGCAAGGTACATCAAGTCAAGTCTATGGGGTATGAAGAAGATGATTTAAGTGAGATCAATACCTCAGAAATAAATTGGGGAGAAGAACCGGATGACTTAAGTGATGAAGGAGAAGACCAAGTGTACCACTCTTCTTATGAGACTGATTCTGAAATCAGTTATGGACGCCCTAATGAGGAGACTAGAGATGAACCAGAGCCTCTTGAGCAGAGTTTCACCAGGCCCAATAGTAGATGGTGTGAAGAGGACACACCAATCAAACAATCATGGTCAAGACCAAGCTGTCCATGGCCAGATTATGGTGAGGAAGAGGAGGACGAATTTTATGAAGACTACAACTTCAAAAAGATACCTGAGACGGCATTAGACTATGGACGTGTCCCATATAGAGTACCATCTCAACCTAAGCCCACCAGAATCAAGAGAGCTCAACATACACCAGCCGGCCAAAGGAAAGAAGTAAGCAAAACTTCTGCTTACACATCCAACACTCTAGTGTTTTCAGGTTCCAGCAAGAACCCTGAAGTGTATTTGAGATGGGAAATGAACATGGAGAAGTGGCTGCGGTCCAACAACATTCCCAAAGAAAAGAAGCTATCACAAGCTGTCCAAGCCTTCACGAGGAATGCTTACAAGTGGTGGCTAAAGGAGAGCAGCCCAAACATCTACAACCAACCTGTGGTTGACTGGAAAGACCTTAAGTTTAGGATGTATAAGGAGTTTGCAGAGAAGTATCAAGACCAAGTGGATGCCACATCAAAGTTCCATTGTCAAGCAACACCAAGGAAAATGATGTCTACACCAAAACCGCATACTGTCCTTAAACCAAAGAAGGCTCATGACCATGAACCCAAGAAGATGTCCTCTAGTGTACCTACACACCAAGAAGAGCTTAAGAAGTTGGGTTAATCAAACCAGGTTCAGCCAGAGCCAATCACCACACCCCTACCTGAGCTGCAAAAGTTACAAGAGATGTGTAAAAGGCTCAAGGAGACATTAAACCCCAAGGAGGAGAACACATCAAACCAAGGTAAGTCTTCTGACCTTATGAAACCTAAGAACCCAACTTGTTATAGATGCCATAAGCGTGGGAACTTTGGTTCTGTTTGTCCATCTAAGAAAACTTTGAATGAAACATCACTAGGAGAGAAAAATTAAATATCAAAAATCAGTGATAGTTTAATTCAATCTGATTTGTTGGTTCCCAATGCTTGTATAATGCACTTGTCTATGCTAAAATGTGTTACTGCAGGTCCTAAGGAGCATGAGTCCATTAAAAAGGAGCCACCAGGAGAAACTCTTGTGATGGACCAGAATAAAGCTCAAGACATAAGGCAATTCATGTTGCCTAAGGAGATCAATTCTGAGGCATCCACACTGCCCAATCCGACCAGCACTATACAATGTATGATCCAAGACCAAGATACAATCAGTGGAACTAAATTGTGTGTTTATGTTTTCACAGGCCAAATTAAAAGGAGACCAGTTCTGATGTTAGAAGGAAGAGACAATGAAAGCACACAAGCTGCCAAAGAGCCAACCATTCTTCCACTTGCTGAAACTATTTGCGTAAATCTAAACCTTACTTGTCCTATTTATAAAAACCCAAGAATAGATATAATGCATTTTTTTCCTGCCAGAAGTGTTGATTTTATTTCAGGAACGGAGGATAAGGACAACATGGATGATCCACACAAGGAGATCACAAGGTGCTTAAGAGAGAAAAGGAAACAAGAAGTTGTCATCAGAAACATCTTGATTCCAGACGATCCAGAAGATAAAACACCATCCATAAGAGTTCCATGCCAAAACCGAGGAGTAGTCCTGTCGTTCCTACTGAAAGAAGAACCACCAGATGTGCCACCAAAGAGCAAACCGATAAAATACCAAGGTAAGTCCCTAGAGTCTCAAAGGAGGATGAAACCTGACTTGCTCTGTATTGGTGCAGGTTATCCAGTTTCAAGATCGAATCCTTTTCAAGGGGGAGGGTATGATGCGGCCATCAAACCAGTAGCTGAACCAGAGGCCAACTAGTTGCACCAATCAGTCAACCAAAGGACCAACCAGGACATGCATTCAGTAAAAACACCATATCTCTTCAACCCGGAGGACTTTTGCCATGAAACTAATTTTAAAGCATTAAAAACTCAAGAAGGAGCCAACCCCACTTTTAATCATCATCAAAGCTATTCGTACCAGGAAGATATGAATTTTACAAACCGGAGGTTCTTCATCCCGTTCATCTGCGAGTATTCAAGTTTAGAAGTTGTTTCAAGCCCAAGGAAGAAGGTATCCGACCCAAACAAACTCATGGAATTCAATATGGATCTCTTATCTTTCCAACAAGCCCATAATGAGGAGAAATGTTAATGGAATTATGAAGTTATGATCCAATCTCCAGAACCGGCCTAACAAGTGCTACACTTGCCTCAATTGGGAGCTAGCCGGTTCAATCTTAGCCAAACCGAATCATGGCGACCAGGAGTTTTCTATTATCATCTAGGAAGTATATCCAAGGGTCCAGGAGGAGTAGAAGTGTTCTTACCATGGACCAAGAAGCATAGGATCAGGAGGATCTATTTCTGGCCACACTTACCTTATTTGGAGTCTCAAGAATTCAAACTCCAACAGCTATATTCCTCTCAGCTTATGAACGAGTTAAGCACCCTCCAATGCATCCAGAAGGTTCCAAGGAAGCTCTCTTATCCCCTTAAACCGTCCAGATTCAAAGAACCTCCAGCCAAGACCAAATCCCCAAGATATCTCTCTAAAGACCTTATTTCGATCTTGATCATCACCATTTAAGCCTTTTGTTTAATTTTGTTTCCTTTTGCTTTATATGACCGTTTGGTCTCTGTCTAAGGTCGTGCACTATATAAGCAGACCCATTTGTACATTTTAGAGTTACCTTTCAATCAATAAAAATCAGTACTGTTACAGGCTGGGAAGCAAGGGTGGTGTGATGGGCGATGAGATGGTAATGACCGAGAAACCGATAGAGATGGTGCTGGTCGATGGAGTTGTTACTGCTCTATTCTGTCCAAGATAACCTGAAACAAGATAGAATAGTAAGGAAAATAATATGATAAACAAAATAATAACAAAAGAAATAAAAAGGATAAGGGATGGAATGATTAATGGAGTGAAGGTAGAATATGGCGGATGGATGGATCGATGATGCTGGATGGATGGCGATTGACTCTCTCAATCCGTGGGTGATGATTAACTCTCTCAATCTGTGTCTCAAGGCTTCTGAAACTCTCAAGGAACCTATGAACCACGATCTCTATAGTCTCCTAATGTATCTCACACCTAGAAACTAAAGAATAACTCAAAGAACACTCTTTGATCGAAAATACTCTTGGTACTGAATTTTATTGATTGAAAGGTGGTTCTAAAATGTACAAATGAGTGTGCTTATATAGGGCACGACATTAGACAAATACCAAACGGTCATATGAAGCAAAAGGAAACAAAATAAAGCAAAAGGCTTAAATGGTGCTGATGAAGATCGAAATAAGGTCTTTAGAGAGATAACTTTGGGATTTGGTCTTGGCTTGAAAATCTTTGAATCTGGACGGTTTAAGGGGGTAAGATAGCTTCCTGGGAACCTTCTGGATGTATTGGAGGGTGCTTAACTTGTGCATAAGCTGAGAGGAATATAGCTGTTGGAGTTTGAATTCTTGAGACTCCAAATAAGGTAAGTGTGGCCAGAAATAGATCCTCCTGATCCTATGCTTCTTGGTCCATGGTAAGAACACTTCTACCCCTCCTGGACCCTTGGATATACTTCCTAGATGATAAGAAAACACTCCTGCTCCGAATAGCTTTGACAATGATTCCAATTGGGGATGACTCCTTCTTGAGTGTAGAATGCATTAAAATTGGTTTCATGGCAAAAGTCCTCTGGGTTGAAGAGATATGGTGTTTTGACTGCACACATGTCCTGGCTGGTCCTTTGGTTGACTGATTGGTGCAACTGGTTGGCCTCTGATTCAGCTACTGATTTGATGACCGCATTAAGTACCAAGAGTATTTCTTTCAAAAAGTTGTTTTTGAGTTGTTCTTTAGTTTCTAGGTGTGAGATACATTAGGAGACTATAAGAGTTCGTGGTTCATAGGTTCCTTGAGAGATTCAGAAGCCTTGAGACACAGATTGAGAGAATCAATCAACACCCACGGATTGAGAGAGTCAATCGCCATCCATCCAGCAATATCTATCCATCCATCCATCCATCCATCCATACTCAACCTTCAATCCATCGACCATTCCATCCCTTATCTCTTTTATTTCCTTTGTTCTTATTTTGTTTATCATATCATTACCTTACTATTCTATCTTGTTTCAGGTTGTCTTGGACGGAATAGAACAGTAGCAACTCCATCGACCAGCACCACCTCTATCGATTTCTCGATCATTACCATCTCATCGCCCATCACACCACCCTCGCTTTCCAGCCTACAACACTCGGACCCGAATATCAAGCTAACAGCTAATTATAGGTCGGAAATGTGCCAAACTCAATGAGAGACTCTTTCTCTCTCAAGGTAAATCTAGGTCGGTAGTGTTTTCTTATTGGTCGGATTGTGTTTCTTTGGCATTGGGAAGGCCTATTTATAGTCTAAGAAGCCCTATACTGTAGCTTGGGACAGGTATCCGGACATGTGTTTATTGATAGGTAATCATTTTAACTAATCTTGCTTTCGAGCTAAAGAATTATTTGAATGATAGGTTTAACCAGTCATCATTGCAAACTGCTACATTCAAGTCGATATGTTTTTCTTCTTGTGCCAAAGGGAATAATTTGGAGTCCGGTGTTGTGTGTTTTAACATTCCTTGGCGTGTTGGACATGCTTTTGCATTTAGACTTCTTTTAGACCTTTCTCTTAGTAGGTTTATTTTGTGTGGCTTCTGCAAGTTTATTGGAGCAAATCCGATTTGGATTAGACAAAAGAGATGTGTTGATCTTATCTCCTACAATGACCATATGACTAGTCTTTCTTTAAGTAGAAATCATATTTTTCCTATTTTAACTGAAAAATGAATTTTTCAAACGTCGTATGTGAATGAAAAAGAGTACTTAGTTAGTTTTGACTTTTTGAGGTCCCAATTTATGAAAATCTAATCTTATAATTTTGTAAATTTAAGTTTCTTTTACTAATTCTAACTTATTATGGTAAATAATTGTAAAAATTGACTTTTAAATCAATTGTGTTTAGTCCTGATTAAAAAATATCATTGTGTGAGGTATATTTATGGAAACATGGAAAATATCATTTTTCAGAAGTTAACAACGCTTTTTGTTTAAATTTGTATTTGTGTGAAGTCTTTGTATTAAGTTTGTTAGGTGTAGAATTTGACTTTGGTCAAGAGATGACTACAAGACAATTCTAATGCTCTTAATTATTAATCTCGCGTGAATGGTTAGGTGATGCAGTACTGGCTCCCCACTTGGTGTTTTATTGGACACCAGCTATTTTCCTTCACCTCGTGCACTAGTAAAAGTTTTAAATTTAAATAATAGTTAAACTTATTGTTTTTTGAATATTTTATTATTTTCTTATGAATATTTTTAATATATATTTTTATTTAATTAAACAGAAAAATAATATAAAATAAAATATTTTTTTTATTTTAAATTATATTTAAGAATAGAATTATAAAAAATTATCAAAAGATGTTTAGTTATAAAATTTTATAACTATAAGAAATAAAATTAAATAATAATTCAAAATTTGTAGAATATTGTTATATTTTTTATTATATTATTTAAAGTCATATTTGAAATATGTTTACTTTAATAATGATGTATAAGTTATTATCATATTCTAAATGTTTACCAAAAATATAAATCACCTTTAAATGTTATTGTTAATGTCACATTTAACCATAAACTTTGTCATCATTTCTAGTATGTCATGTTACATTTTTTTAGTGAAAGTGCTTGTAGAGATAACATGTGTGAAATCACTTTGGAAATAGTGTCTAGGAGATGCCCATATCCTCGCTCTTCAGTACATTAGGTGATTTGGATCCTACAATATTATTTAATATCATCAGATACTTGCTTCAAAGATCATATAAGCTATTTGTGAATATTTTGATCTCGCTAATTCTGATTCCTCTTAGCCTTGTTTCTCGTTGTTTTCTTAGTTTCACTTGTTTGGGATTTTGTTTGTTTTCTTTTTTTCTTGAAGTTTTCTTTGGCTTGTCGGCTATACACTCAGAATAGTTTTCTTTTACCGGTTCCATGTGTAAGACATTTGTTCCTTTCCTTGTTAATGAAACATCTTGTGACAAAAAAAATTATTCATTTTACTTTAAGTTTTTGTTCAAATTATGTTAATGAACCATGAAAAAGTATTCATTTGCTAGAACTTCTAATTTATAAGCTGAATCAAAGTTATTTTTAAAACACTTTCAAGGATATTACATCATCATCATTTATATTTGATACTATCCTATTAAAAATATGATCTACTTGCAAATTTTCACAGATGGCCTCACGATCGTAGTTCTCCCTGAAATCTATGGATCTACGATGAACGGTTCTACCTGCACCACATCACCTTGGATATCTTTTCCCATGATTCATGAGACCGGACGGCTATAGCTGCAGCATGCTGAAACCTCCAATAGGATTTGCATATTTAAATTACAAAAAGTGTAATCTGGGAATCAAAACCCCCAAAAGTTAAGTGTTATAAGCAGTTACTGTTATAAGCAGTATTGTAGAAAGTACGTTAAAACGGTTGTGTGAGTTTTATTGCAACACCGAATTTATATTAATTATTTATTTATCATAAGTTAAACTATTTTTTTCATTTTAATTATTATAAGGGATAAACTAACTGTTTGTTCTCAAGTCGTATTATTGTATGAAGTCTTTGTTTTATGTTGTATTTTATTAAGTCTTTGTTTAAATTGTATTATATGAAGTCTTTGTTAACTTTAGGTTGTATTTTATTATGTCTTTGTTTAAATTGTATTATATGAAGTCTTTGTTAATTTTAGGTTGTATTTTATTATGTCTTTGTTTAAATTGTATTATATGAAGTCTTTGTTTTATGTTTGTCTTTTCTGAAGTCTTTGTTTAAATTGATAATTAAGGGTTGTAATGCAACTTGGAAAACAATTTTGAGTTAGAAGTTAAAAAAATATTTATAAGTTACTATTGTATAAAGAAATTTAAAATGTATTTTATAAAATGGTGGAGATAAATATTTTCCCTTTAGATTTCTTTGTATAAATGGTCCTATGTCATGAAATAGCCACCTTATGTTAACTGCCACCTTGTGTAAAGTGTTGGGGGGTTGGGGACTTAAGTGGTCTGCAGGAAGGTGATAAAGGGTTGAAGAGCATGTTCTTTCTAATTAAGTGAAGAAGAGTATATAGGACATACACATGTGCAAAATAAACATACAATAATATCGGAAACATAACATATATATTATTATATGACTAACGAAAAACTCTTAGAATGAAAATAAGAGCAGTTAAGTATCGCCGTATATTTTTAATAAAAATAGCATTTGTTGAAATTATCGAAATATCCTTATTTGATAAAATATGTTTTAAAAAATTTAATAGTTACTATTATATTTTTATGAAAATATACATAGATAATCTTATATTGTTTTCTTATTTAAATTTTAATTAAAAAGGTAATGTTAACTTTGTGGTTTTGTTCTTTTTTTTAGTTAGGCCCTGATCACCCATGATCAACTTACTGTCGTTCAGCCTAATCCACAATTGTTCTAAGTACTCATCGAACATCCAACACTTAGTTAAAATACAAATTATTTGTCCCAATCTTCAAAGAGGGCAGCACTTTGCAGAATAGACTCTTTGCAGAATAAATCCTTACATGGTTTATTTTATTCGAAATTAAAAATACTCTAGGAGAGGGTAATATGCCCCTATCAGCTTCAGGGAAAAAATTCTCAAAATCATTGGCTATTGATGGTCATTGGTAAGAGATGAAAGCCAATTTTTTACCATCACCATCACACCACGCAGCTGAGTAAAAAACCATTCCCATGTAGCTGCATCCTCTTCTTTTACAATCTCAAAATATATAGGATATATATCCCTAATTCCATCTTGACATACAGCCACTAACATAAAACATCTGAACTTATCACTTATATGTGCTCCATCTACAACAATAACCCTACTCATGAACTGAAAGCCATTGATACATACACAAAAAGCAATGAACAAATACATAAACCTATGCTGAGCATTACATTCAAGCTTTGTTATTGTACCTGGATTGACCTTCTTTATTCTGAATAGATACGAAGGCAAGTCTTGATAGTCACTGGCATGAGTGCCTCCAACCATTTCTCATGCATATGCCAAGGCTCTATCGCCTTCGTATAACCAATGTCAAATCCATGTACTGCCTTAATACATTCCACTATATTTTTGGGTTGGATTCCTTTAAGATCACTACCACCAGTAATTCCATCAACATACGTCTTGCCAATACATTTTGCATCTGCCTATTGGTGACGAGAGTATCTATGGACCGCAGAGCATGTATAAAGATCAATATATTTACAAACAAGGAATTATGGCGATTATCTTGACTTAGTTGAAGCATGTATCCTCTACGAACATCCAGCAACAAAGCACGTTGCGTAAAATACATACTTCCAACACTTCTTAATGCTCAAATAGAATCTTTCGATCACTAAAATCTTGCTACTGAATATGTCGATAGACTTAATGGTTTCACTCTTTCGCAGCTGTGATGACTTCATGTTCTCATGTGATGGCTTCATAGTCTTATGTGATGGCTTCGTAGTCTCATATTAAACATTTCCAAAACTACTAAAATCCGCAGCAGCATTCTCTCTAACAATACACTTTCATTTCTATTCACATCATGACGACCATTGTCTGCAGTCAGTGAAACATAAATACACAAAACTCAATCTTGGACAATGTGATAAAGTTTGCAAGTTGTCTGTCATTACTCAAGAACACCGGTGGCGTGTTGCTAGGCATTTTCTCGCATATACGTTTAGGAAACATATAAGCAAGCTCGGCGGCTTTCATCTCACTAATCATGTTGTAATATTCACAGACAATTCAGAGAAAATCCTCATATTTGATCTTTTCTTAAGCAACCCAAACATTCCCCTTCTTACTTGGATCAAGAAGGATTTCCAACCCACATTATCCATCTTCCATTGTCCAAAAACAGTAAGCAACTGCAACATTATCTGTATAATAGAGAATTTGCATCATTAGGTTTCAAACACACATTGCAAAAACGTGATGGAAAGACAAGAAGGTATAGTGAATCATAGAGGCAAGAGAAAGAAATTAGAAACCATACAATCTCTTAAACTCTTGGTAATTTTTCATAGATCTTATAACAATGGACTGTTTATCATACCTATTGTGTTTCAGATCTGAGTTTGTCAAGTGTTCACCTGTAATTTGGTTTCGCCTTCCACCTATAAATTTACTTACATTTATCAACTATAAAAGAAGATCGGACAACAAACAAAATTAGGGAGTAATTGTGAGAAATTACTGACGAGGTGAGGGAGCCGTTGAAAGATATAATGAGAAGAAAAACTTCGAATATGATATATGAGAGAGTCGTTGAACGTAAAGTGTTGTACTTTATTTCTTTTCTAATTCATTTGTAAACCAATAATGGAATTCTTGTATTATTCAAAAATATTTTGTAAATAGTAATTTTCCAAAAATGGTGGACCTTTTTAACATTTTTTCCTTGGAAGTGTATCATTCTCACTTTTGTTTTTGAACGTACGGCATCTCAAAAATCTATTAAATTCATATTCATTCCGAAATTGAAAATATTAAACATACTTTAGATAAAATTCTAATTATATTATTATTACTAATAAATACTTATTATTCTTGTATTTATTTTTCATATTAGGTTATTGCACTTAATTATTTTGTTTTCTTTAATATTAATGTTCTGTTTGGTTATCAGTAAAAAATATATATATTTCCACAAAAATAATAAATATGAGTAAATTTATATTAGTTAAACTAGTGGATGATCCGCGATTCACGAAGAATTTTGTATTGTATACACATGTTACTAGAAAATCTCAATAACTGCCAAAGAATTAGTTGAATTTTGTATTGACAAAATATATTTTTTTTATTTTGAAAATTTTAATATTTTTTAATTATAAACCTCACTTTGTTCAATCCTTTATAGTCTATACAACGCCTAAAACTCTCATTTTCTTCTTCGGAAATTGTACAAATGCTCCCCATGGTGACGTACGATCTGAAAAACCTTTATCTGATAGCTCCTCCAACTGCTTTTTGAACTATGTCATTTCTGCTGGTGCTAAAAGGTATGAAATTCGTGAAATTGGATACCAACGACTTTAAAGGAATTCTACCGAACAAAAAGGTGCTATTTATTTTTATTTTTAAAAATTCTGTAATTTTCATAATTATTTCAGAAATCCTCTAAAACCAATTAAAATCAAGTCCCAAAAATCGCCATCCCGGGTCGGGGCCGGGATGGAACCCGCTCTGATACCAATTTGTAAAACCCAGATTTTCCAAATAATAAAATAAACAATAAACTCTGAAATTTCATTTATTAATTCTCATAAATAATCTCAAAAACACCATAACTCAAAAAGTATAAATAAAACCCGAATAAATGTCGATAATATCATAAAATAGAAGTCTCAAAATAAAATGAAGAAAAATAGTCTAAAAGCATAAATTCGATAGGATCACTCCTGCTCGCTAGTCTCACCTGAAAGGGGGGAAGGAAAGAGGGGTGAACAACAGGGGAGCACTCAGTGAGATATAGGATGCTAGATACGCAAACCATTGACTTGAGTAAAAAGAACTCCCACTATGGAAGTTTAGCTCTAACATGAACAAACACGACGCCTAAAGCATCACACAAAACAAACAATGCGATGATAGCATATAGCTAGTCCATACACCCAGCAGTTCCTCATAAAGATATACACACTCCGCGTCGCTCTTACAGTCTGTCTCTGTACCCCCGCCCACCATATTTGTGTTGCTAGCTCGGGCATCCTCGAACCCCCGCCCACCATATAGTCCCTACTTTATGTATGTATATATATATCTCATCAATTTAACATCATACAATCTAATCAAGGTTGAATCCTCTAGACCCCTAGTTCCGGTTACAATAAATTAACTAACTACCAAATATGACTCAAACAGATGAATCATGCTTTGAAATGTAATTCTACATCGGTACATGATTTATGTAATAGACTCTCACCCTTAGTCAATTTCGTTGAGAAGCATTAGGAAATGCTCGTAAACTGATATGCGTTGTCTAAAAATACTAGGATGATTTTCAACTGAAATACTTGTGGTGCACGTCACACCTAAAGTACACGGTTTCATCATGCGCAAGATGATATACATGTTTCTTGCAGCTCAAGAAAAGGGAAAAGATTACTTAAACTTTATGCTTGATTTGTATGTTCCATTATGGATCACAAGTGATCACGTGCACATCCCAATACGAGAACGACGAACACAAACATCTCGACGAACGCAAACATGACGCATGTGATGACGATGATGACATGGCTATGATGGTAACGAGAAGACCAAACTCGAGTTGCTCGGATCTCAATAGTGATGGCTTGCGATGACTACATTTACGAGGACATGGCTCTCAGGCAGAGCTGTGCCTACTTAACCAAAAATGAAAAATAGCTTATGGCATCAAAAAAAAATTTGTAATAGGTGAGGGCATCTTATATCATTTAAATATATAATTAACATTAAAATATATAATATTAATTATGTAAAACAAATATCTATTTATATAAAAGTGGAAACAAATATCGATGCAAAAAATCTAGTTTTATTTATTACTGAGAAGAAAAGACTTCTTAGAGTCGTTCTAAATAATTGTCGACAAAAAAGTCCTATATAAACTAGACTTGCTATGCTACGATGATAGATTCATAACTTGGTTGGTTCCCTTCTTCATTATCTTTTCTATCTCGCATCTTTCCACATTCAAGTAAGTTCGTCCACATCTTTTGATAAGTATCCAAATTATTGATATACCGCATTTCCAGGTCACCGGGAATATCATATCTAAAAGTCAACTTGTGTTTTAAAATATCGATATTAAATCTTCAAGGTGTAAGAAATCTGTGAGGATGAACAATGGTGGTGATCAGTCTTCCAAGAAACTTGAAAACATAGTCCTCGTGGGCCGTACAGGGAATGGAAAAAGTGCGACCGGGAACAGCCTTATTGGAAAAAGTGTGTTCAAGTCGAAACCACGTGCAGCCGGTGTTACCATGAAATGTCAGACAAGTGAAACTCTGACAGCAGATAATCACAAAATCAAAGTGATTGATACTCCAGGTATATTATTATTTAAACTCAGCCTTCTGTGATAGCCACAGCGTCCAGCTGCAACCACCTCCGTCCAGACGCTGATTATATATTACTTGCTTAATGTGGGGGCATGTGTGGCAGGCCTGTTTGACATGTCGGTCGCCGCTGAGTTTATAAGTAAAGAAATCATTAAATGCCTAACGCTAGCGGAAGGAGGGATAGATGCTGTGCTCTTAGTTTTTTCTGCAAGGGCTCCAATTATACAAGAGGAAGAGGAAACACTTCATACCTTGACGGCTCTATTTGGCAGTCAAATCATTGATCATGTTGTCATCGTTTTCACGGGTGGTGATGTGCTGGAAGAGAACAATGAGACATTGGAGGAATTTTTGGCTAGAGATTGCCCTGACTACATAAAGGTCCGTCTTTTGTAGATTAGGATTCATAGAAAACGGATAGTTTCTCATAATTTAATTGCAGGGAGTTATAAAGTTGGCTGGTAACCGAATGGTTCTATTCGATAACAAGACTCATGATGAAGACAAGAAGGCAGCACAAGTCCATAAGCTTCTATCTTTGATAGATAAAATGCGAAAGATCAACAGTGGAGTGGCATATACCAATGACCTGTACCATGAGATAAAGGTGAAATTTATGTTATGACATCTGCATCTTGTTGTAAAATTTTTGCCTAGAAGATATCTTTATAGATGATCCTATGTATGAGGTTCTTCAGGCAGAGCTCGACAAACTACGTCAGAAAGAGAAAGACCTGGAATCAATGGCAGAAGATTCCATATCAAAGATAAAGGAGAAATTACAAGCAGAATTTCAAGAGAAAATGAACCAAATGACAGCCGCAGTAAGAAAAAAGGAATAAATAACCTCTTGATCATTTTTAGTGTACTAAATAACCTCTTGATCTTGTTCTTATTTTAGATGAAGAAGAAGATGGATGATACTTTAGAGAGGCAGAAGAAAGAGTTTCAGGAAGAAGAGGAAAAGTTAATTAAGCTAAACGAACGTTTTATTAAAGATTTGCCAAAGCCTATAGTTAATGTTCGTCTTTGCAACATCTTATGAGCGAATGCTTTTTATTTTACAAATGTTGGGCCTTATAAAGATCAGTATCAAAGCAATTTTTGATTGCTATGTGAAGATACAAATTTCCTTTTTCTTCTTTTTTTAAAATTTTTTATTTCGATTGCTTTTTGTTGTTCTTTTTTTTTCCAAATTTTACTTTCTTGTTTTACCCTCGTTTCTTTCTTTGTCAAAAGATATCTGTGGTTTTTGTGTTGATTTGCATTTGTAAGTTTGTTTCCATGGCTGTATTACCATACTTTTAAGTAAAACTAAAATGTTTAGAGATTTAGAAAAATAAATGACATGAACGAGAAAAAATAAAGAGAGTTTGAGAGAGATTGTGAAAAGATGATGGAGAATCATGATAAACTAGAGAGAAAGAGACTCGATTGCTTGCTTTATTTTTTTTTTATTTACTCAGAACCTTACTATATATATATAGAGTGAGAGCTAAAGGTAAATACACATTTTCAACTTAAGTCGACCAGGCGTATGAAGTCAACGCAAGAGGCTCCTCCGGTTTGAATGGGTGGCTGTGAAGGCTTACACGATCTGGTCTTGGTCAAGCTTGGGACAACTCATGCCAGCTAAGGGAGACACACACCTCTAATATTTAAACAGTCACCAAGGTAAGGTAAGAAGAGTTAACCTCAAGGTTAACCCATAGTAACTTTTCCGATCATCCTTATCCTTTGGTCGACCAACTTTCTCCCTTGTACGGCCAGACCATCTTATACAGATCTCCTATCTGTACAAGTCCGCCCTGTTTTTGCACATATACAAAAAAATTCCCAAAATACCAATCCAAAGTGGTTTTGGTCGAGGCTGGTCCGTATGGTACGAACATCCGTACGGTTTGTACATATCTATACATGTTCGTACCGTCCGTACACTCGCTCTAATTTGCACCTTTTTCATTTCTGTTCTTTTGATCTTCACAAGTTACCCCCTTATCTTTACTCATCAAAGCCTTCAACAGAACACTCCCCCTCAAACTTGACCCATGGAACCGGTCAAGATTGGAAGCCATGAGATCTTCCTTATTAATACCTAACCAAGGAAAACCCATTTGGGATAAAACCTTGATGATGGAAAACGATTAAAGACCCCATGACTAAGGGGATCAGCTGCTGGGAGTAAGATCAATGAGTCCTAATCTGGTGTGAATTGTACTCAATGGTCTTCTACCTTGCAGCCTTAGTAAAAACATCTGCCAATTGATCTTCACTCCGGGTGTAGCATGGCAAGATCACTCCTTGAACAATCATCTCATCACCTTGTGGCAATCAAATTCAATGTGCTTGATTCTCTCATGGAATATTGAATTTTTTGCAATGTGGATAGCTCTTTGATTATCACAGTGCATGGATGTAGGCTGCTCTATGCTTAAGTGCTCCAATATCCCTTTGATCCATACCAGCTCATTGGTTAACTTCAGCATTTCCCTATACTCAGCCTCAACACTTGTGCGAGATACCACCTTCTGTTTCTTGCTTTTCCAAGTGACTAGATTGCTTCCAAGGAATGTACAATAGCCTATTGTAGATCTTCTATCAGTTCTACCACCAGCCTAATCCACATCACAATTGCCAACTACTTCAGTACCCCATTACACTCCATCCAAACTCCTTAGCCTGGAGACCCATTGAGATAGCTCAAGATCCGGTCAACCATTCCCCAGTGATGTTGCTTTTGAGCTTGCATTATGATGGCTTACCTGATTCACAGGAAAACATATATCAGGACGTGTGATTGTTAGATATATCAACTTACCAACCATCCTCCTATAGGGTTTGTCATCTTCAAATGGTTGACTATCTTCAATCTCCCCCTCACGTGGGATCTTATATACATTCTCCATAGTGTTATAAAAGTGTTGGGGGAATTTGTCTTTCTTATTGATTCTGAAATAGTGTTTTGAATACAAGCATAGCCCTTTATATATATAGGGACTTATGAATAGATAAATGGAAAGATAACATTCCTAGATAATCATGGAAAAGGTAAACATTATCCAACAAGGAAAAGGAAAGTCTTGGTTGATCCTTATCCACTCATGGCCGATGGAATATTCCTTTTGGTCGGGTGAGATTCCTTTCGGGTCGGTCCGATTCTCTCTATGGTCGGATCCGGTTCTGTCTAATCCAATGGTTATTGCATCCACAATCATCTGGTTCATAACACTCCCCCTTGGATGTTATAACCATAACGAGCTCATAATACGTTTGGTATGTTGCCTCGTTAAAACCTCTCTATGGTAAACCCAAAACCCAATGTGGTAAAAAGGGAAGTCATAGACAGGAAAAAGAGTACAACCGTATTACTCCCCCTGATGAATGCACCATTATAGATCTTTCAATCTTATCTTGTATAATAACTTCTTGAACGTAGAGGTTGAACAAATCAGCTTGATTTTTACTTGATCGCATTTGCTCTTCTTCTTTGTTATTGTCTTCTCTTCACAATATGGTCGGATGTGCTGGTCTATGGCCTTTAATAAATCATCTTCACGTGCATTGTTTCTCATGAACAGTCACAGATTTTACCATCTTCAGTTGAACTATGTATCATCTTTATAGGTAATGGTCGAACCTTCTCTTCCACCGGTTGGATCACTGCAGCCTTCGCCTACTTCATAGGCTTCCATGAGATTGTAATGCCTCCATGTGCAAGTACATAACCTGTTTGTGATTTTCTTTATATATGGAACAAATATAAACCTGAAAACCTGTATTAGCAAAACCACTTAACCCCTCTTTGGGTTGGTTAGTTAGGTTAGTATAAACAAACTTTAAACGTTTCGTTTCTTGTAAATAAATAAGGAAGAATAAGTTTATCATTACCATTAGTTCCTTAGAACCTTTCATTACCTTTCATCATCAGCTATTATACATACTGATGGATCATGGTTTTTGATTAATATAACCATTTGATATGGATCTGGTCGTCCATTTGAAACAATGGTTAACTATATGGCACTTATGGCCAACGACCTTATCATTCGTGGTTGGGTCTTGTGGTTCAATGAATATATCACGACCCCTTTACTTAACCACGACTATAACCATTTATTTCTTGACCATTATGTGTTTTATATGGTCATATGGTCGTTCATAATTATATCGACCTTTATGGTCTAACCATTGTATCGACCGTGCCTTGACCATACTATTTTGGTCGTATGGGCCTTTGCGCGTATGTATACTTGTGGCCGTATGATCAACCATTTTATTGACCTTAATTCAATTGGTCACATAGTCATTCATGAGGTTTCCCAGGCCGTGATCAATCTTGGCAATAGGGACCTTGAGTAAAAACCGTTCTTGCGGTCGTATTGTCGACTATGCCCGGGCACTGTTCTTCGACCATGGCCATTGTAGCCTTTATGGTCGGCATTTTAGGATCCCATTTGGCCACGACCATCTTACATTTATTTCAATATATTCTTAGCCACGGACCAACCATAAACCATATAGATCACAATCTCATGATCCAAACATCATGATCATAACTTGTCCAAAATCAATCGATAACTTGTATCGTTTTGGAATCAATCAACTTTCTTTCAAGTTGGTTTGTGAACACAAGGAATTTCATTCTTATAATGAATATATGAACTGATTCTGATGGTTCTTATAGAACTCTTTCACTGATTATCATTTGATCGATCATATTATATTATATCGTATGCAACTGCATTTCATCAGTTCTTCGACGGCTAAGGAACAAAACCGTTCTTTGAGAATTTCTTTTCTCATCTTTATGGTACCTTTAGTAATTTTATCCAGTGATTAATATATTGCTTACTACATCATCATTTCTTTCCAGACATTATCATTTCAGATTGTAGTAGCATCCACCACAGATCTTATATCCTTTTATAATATGTTCCTTGGTCTCTGTGAGTATCCTTGTGTAATCAAGCCATTCTTTAAATTCTTTTAAATAGGAATATGAATACCTTAGATCATATGGTCATATCCTATATCTCACGATTTCTTTTATCTCACAAGACCCATTCACTGGTTTATCGGATGACGTTCTATGGCCAATACGTCCATCTCTTTTATAGATTCTTTAAATCTTTCTTTTAAACCCCACGTTTTCTTTAACATTATAATCTTATCTTTATGATTCATAAATTCATGAGTACTCACACGTGGGTTCATGATCCTCGCTTTATATTTTATATTCAAGTGCTACCTTGTTTGCGCTTTCTTATATATCATTGGTATCGATACCCTTTTCAGCGTTCCATTGTATTCCAGACATGACATAGTAGATTGCAATCTTATGACCTTTAATATAATGGTGTTTGGCGTCCCAAATCACCTTAAGTACCATGGATTTTGGCGTCCCAAAGTCCATTGTATGGTATCTTATATTGTGGTCGACCATTTTCTATGTCTGGGAATGGTTTCCTTTTATGACCTCGGGAATTTATCATTTCTATGCACCATTTCATTTTATCCTTCCGAGGTCCCTTTATCTTATGGAACATATTGGTCTATCTTTATATAGACTCTGTAGCAACTTAATTGTGTCTTTTCTAGGACAACAACTCATTTGGTGCAAGCTGGTATAATTTTTTGGGTCAATGTGTCTGGCATCTAGTTCTGCTAGCTTTTATATCATTTGGACGTCTTATATTTAATAGTCCGAGGATCTTGCAAAGACAATGATGGTTGATACCATTCTCTCTTTACCAGCTTATAATTTTCTCCCTTTTAATATTGGATGATCATATTACTGAGGTCAATGTAATATGTGTTCTTGGCCACTAATTAGATCACCCATGTTTGGCTCAAGACAATTTAAATTTCGTGGGAGAAAGATGTATATTCATCCAACATATATTCTCATCCTCAATCCTCTTCTGAGGTTCCATCTTAAGTGGCACATATGTCTGTGGTGGTATATTAAGATTCTCTTAAGATGGGTCTGGTTTATGACCCTTAATCTGAGATGAGAATATCTATGCTCACTTATATGGTCTGATGCATATTAATCTTAGACATGTAAATTCATGTGTCCTCAAGCACTTAGATGGTGGCCATTGTATTTTAAAGAATTCGGCCAGTGCATTAGGTTATGGCCTGAATTCGGCCAAAGTCTATTATGTGACCTTATCACACGTGATTGTAGTATGTTCATGGATTTCGGTTTGTCCTCACTTCCCCTCATGGACATACTATCATCATCACGTGGCCTTTATAGGACAATAGAGCCTAATGAGTTTCCCTTGTGCACATGTTACACAACGTGAGATTTTACGGGATAACTCTTTGTGCCTTTTATAATTTTCTTTCTTTGCATCAAGTTTGGACTTGGATGGCTAATCCAGTCAATGCCATTAAGTGTAATTTCGTGGGTATTCATGATACCATGGCTTTTGCCTTTATCATACTGATCCTTGGCATAGTCAAGATCAGAGTATATAGGTATAGTCTTTGACCACTTTCCTTATAAGGCTTTAGACGATTTATAATCTGAAAGGAACTTTTGTTTCCTTTGCCCATTGGTTCAATGTGGAAACCATTCATACTTAAGTATATAATTCAATGGGTCTTTCATTTGGGTGAATGTCTTTTGTTATTTTCGTGGTCTTATAATATTGACTATCCTTATGTTGTCATTTACAAATCAAGAGATCATAAAATGATCCTAAGATGTCTCAACCAATCATATTCTTTTTTAAAACAATCTGATGCTTCATAGTAGATCATCTTTCTTATGATTGAAATCTTCTTCATCATCTTTATAGACCACATGGGTTTCAGGGTTCGACTTTTAAATTTATAAGTCGTGGAGATGCTTAGGTAATCTCATTTCACCATTTCTTATCAATAACTCGTTATTTTGCTCAGCGAGCAGCAGACATGATATCATATGTCTTAAACCCATTTTCTCGATACTGTTTTTATAACAACACATTACTAGTGTGGAAGGTCGAGGATGTCATTTCTAACATCTCTTTATTTGTTACCTTTTCACCACACAACTTTTCTTTTCGAGATTATTTTAAATGGGGCCGAGTTATGTTTATCCATGGACTTATAATCCTGGATTCTGAGATTACTCCAATCATACGTTGCCTTTGGTAAGATCACATTTCTCTGGTGATCATATTTTAATTCTGTCCAAAGGTCGAGTGGTTTCTCTATTGGTCTTTTAGACTTTCCGTAAGATGATGGAATATAATTAGGATAGCCCTGAATCTATCCTTCTCGGTTGCATTATTATCTTTAGTTTATGCATTAACCGAGTCTTTTGATTTCAATATGATCTTTGCATCTAATGCCCATTGGAGATAATTGTCTCCTAAGATATTTAGGGCATTGAAATCCAGATTGTTGGTTTTCGACATCTTTCATTCATAGAGATTTATAATTAGATCATTATGTCTTTTGAATATTTCATGACAACTTAGAAATCGTTCAATACGATTATGATGCTTGTTTTATAACCTCAGTTTTAAGCAAGTATGTATTTCGGTTTATAAACCTATTCCAATCCTAATTTAGTTATGATTAGTAAACCTAATCAAGTTCTGATTAGTATACCTAATCATGTTATGTTTAGAAAACCTATTCAGGTTGTTATTAGGTTTAGGTTTCGAATTAGGTTTAGAGTTCATACTTGTGTAGGTTATCAATCTAGAAATTTGGTTTATATGTTCTTTGCGTTCAAACAATCGTTGATCAAGCAAACAATCATATTTTTCTTTCTAGCAAACCTAATTAGGTTTTTTTTATGCTTAGTGGCCGATTATGGCCTTTAGGGTTTGGTGATTTTAGATTAGGGTTTATCGTGTATAGATTAGCAACCTAGTACCCAGTTTCTATTTGTTTTGAATCTAAACAATCAATCATTCAATGGATTCGAACCCTAGATGATCAGGATGAAGTTCTCTATCCTATCCAGAAACTTAGCAATTGTCTAATTGATTTTATGTAAGTTAGGGTTTTAGGGTTACCTTTAGGTTTAGACGGGTTGAACGAACCACCGAGAGGGCTGTCGCGGTTTGTAGGATGTGTCGCGGGTTGATAGGGTGTCATGGATGCTATCAAGTGCTGGTTCGGGTGCTGGAACGTTGCGGTTGATTATCGGCTGCTGAGAACCTCCATCGGGTGCTGGATTGATGCTTATCGGGTGCTGATTCTGGTTCGGGTATTCATTCGTCGTTCACGGATCGTCTGGTACGTACGCGGGTAATGCGGGTAACCTCCGTGTGTGCCAGCTGGTTGTGTATCGGATGCGCGTGTGTGCCTTTAGATCCGGTAAGGACTTACCCGTGTGTAACGATTGACATGATCCTCCTTTATGTCCGATAGGGACTTTTACCTGCATGTGTTAGTTTAATCGGGTGGTATATTTTAGGGTCGACTGGACTTACCAGGGAGTATAGGGTGACCGTCTATCTCCGTGTGTGTTTTCTCAGGTGTGTCGGATGCATGGATTCTCCTTTAGGTTCGACAAGGATTTACCTGCACGTATTTACTTAGACAGATGGTGCTATAGGTTCGTGTGAACTTACCTGGGCGTTTATAGGCTGTATCTTAGAGATAGAGAGAGATCCAATGATTGCAGGAACTATGGATCTGTTGCATGGAACCACGGATATTAACCTCCAATCGGGTTCCTTAGGTTTACCGGATGTGGTCGCTGGTCCTGCTAAGCTTGTCGCGGCTGTCTGTGTGAAGCTATAGATCTGTGTGGACTTACCTTGGTAGACCAGCTAGCCGGATGATCCTTTAGACCTGATAGATACTTACCTTATGACCACGAGTTTGAGTTCATAGGTCTTGAAGTTGTTTGTCGGATTTGAGCTTCTAGGTCTTAGAACGATCGTGCTGATAACGTGTTATAAAAGTGTTGGGGGAATTTGTCTTTCTTATTGATTCTGAAATAGTGTTTTGAATACAAGCATAGCCCTTTATATATATAGGGACTTATGAATAGATAAATGGAAAGATAACATTCCTAGATAATCATGGAAAAGGTAAACATTATCCAACAAGGAAAAGGAAAGTCTTGGTTGATCCTTATCCACTCATGGCCGATGGAATATTCCTTTTGGTCGGGTGAGATTCCTTTCGGGTCGGTCCGATTCTCTCTATGGTCGGATCCGGTTCTGTCTAATCCAATGGTTATTGCATCCACAATCATCTGGTTCATAACACATAGGCATTTTGGACGTTTTTCCTCCAAGTTTTCCTGCATCTTTCAAAAGATCAAGTGTATATTTCTTTTGAGACATGAATAAGACTTCCTTGGATATAGATAACTCAATTCCAAGAAAGTATTTCATTTCTCCCAAATCTTTAAATTCACACAATGACTTAAGAAATTCCTTAGTTGCTTGGATACCAACTTTGTCACTTCATGTGATGATCATATCATCAACATACAAAAGAAGAAAAACAATACCTAAGGGTGTGATGAGGGTGAAGAGAGTATGATCAAGTTCTGACTTCCTAAAGCCACACCCATTTAGACTAGTACTTATCTTGTTGTACCATGCTCTAGCAGAATGTTTTAATCCATAAATAGCCTTCTTCAATCTCAGAACATTGCCTCGCTTTACAAGCTTCTCCAAGCCAGGTGGAGGTGCATATACACTTTATCTTCTAGCTCACCTTGCAAGAAGACATTCTTCACATTCATCTGCCATAAACCCCATTCCAGGTTGGTTGCAATAGACAAGACTGTCCTAATTGTATGGAGTATGGAAACTGAAGATGTATGGTGAAGAAGATGATGTAGCAGAGCAGAAGTAGTTCATGAAGTGCGACATGGACTACTGCATCAGAGAGATGGATCATGAGAAGCACGTGTGAAGACAAATGCAAGAAAAGGAAGGATCCTTTAGTAAAGATATGAAGATATTTATCAAGGCGTGGGCGTTAAGAAAAAGGAGTGAAGAATAAAGCAACCGATGAAGAAAAGAAGAAGGTTGTCGTATTCGCTGAAACAGAAAATGGAAAGTTTCCATTTGGGTAGTTTTAGGGGTTTTCTCTCTAGGTATAAAGAGAGAGTCGACTGGGTTGTAGACGGCTAACACACGAGGTGATATTCTAGCAAGAAAGAGTCTTGTGAAACCGAGCAAGGTAGGCAAGACACTTGAAGAGTTAGAAGCAATTCATCGACTAGGGTAAGTCGTGAATTGATTAGGCTAGTTAACAAGTCAAGTTGTTCTTGAGCTTTGTTTAGAATTGCTTTTCAAAAGAACCTGTATGTGCTTTTAAAAGGATTTATCTAGTCGTATTTTCTTGGAAGAATAACTCTTGGATTACTGTGTGTTCTAGTTTCTGTACTACTAATCTTGCGCTTTCAATTGGTATCAGAGCAGGTACTTGTGCTTTTTTTTTAAACAGGTAAGGATCCTGCGGAATGGACAACTTCAAAGAGTTGGTGGCGCACTCCAAGGTGATCTTGGAAGTAGGAAACTATGGGTTCTGGAAAGCCAGAATGAAGGCGACGATCAAAGGTATTGATCCACTTGCATGGAAGGCAGTTGAGTCTGGGTGGAAGCATCCTGTTGCAAGAGGTGAAGATGGTAAAGATGTACCAAAACCCGAAGAACTGTGGACTGAAGATGAGAACAAGTTTGCCAAGTTCAATGCAAGAGCACTCACGGCCATCCACTGCAGTGTTGCGAGGAAACAGTTTGAGTTGATTCAGGGATGTGAGTCAGCGAAAGAAGCATGGGATATTCTTCAGAAGCACTTTGAAGGAACTACGAAGGTGTTAAGCTCGAGAAGAGACATGCTGGATACTAGGTTTGAAGATCTGAAGATGGATGAGAATGAATCAATTGCTGATTTCAGTTCCAAGCTAAGCTCATTGTCCCAAGAAGCACTCACACTCGGGAAAAAATACAAAGAGAAGAAAATGGTGAAGAAGTTCTTGAGGTGCCTTCCTGAAAGGTTCAGAGGTCACAAATCAGCCATGGAAGTAGCTCTCAACACTGATGACATAAGCTTCGATGAGGTAGTGGGTATGATGCAAGCTCATGAGATGGAGTTAGACAGTGGAAAGAAGGTTAAGGGAATTGCACTAGCATCTGTTGAAAAGGATGAAGCAAGTGATGATCCATTAAGTTTACTTGTGAGGAGATTTGATAGAGCACTCAGAAAAGTGGAACAAGGACAATCCTACAAGAAGTTCAGTTCAAAATCCAAATCTGCTGAAGCTGAGAAGAATGTCAAGAAGTCAGACGTGAAGTGTTATGAGTGTAAGGGATATGGCCATGTGCGAGCTGATTGCCCCACAGTAAAAAGAAGAGAGTTTCAATGCTTTGGATGCAAAGGGTTTGGCCATACTCAAGCTGAATGCGAGACAGACAGCAAGAGGAAGAAAGAGAAATCATTGATTGGAATTGACGACAGCGACTCTGACAGCGATAGTGAAGAAGAGCTGAACAACTTTGTGGCATTCTTGGGCATCACAGAATTTGAGTCTGACTCTGAAAGTGAGAGTGAATCAGAGAAAGAACTAACTGAGAGCTATCGAGAAATTCGCGAGACAGTACTGAGACTTGGAGCTGAGAATCGAGCACTTGAGAAAGCTAAGGAAAGTCTTGAGGCAGAATTGGAAAAGGTTTGTCTGGAACTCCAACAGGAAACTGAGCTAGCCAAAGAGAGTGTGAATCTGATGAAAGAGAAGCTAGTTCTTGCCAAACAAGCAGAAGATCTCAGACAGGAAGTGATGGCTGAGAAGAAAATCACCATGGAACTACAATCGGAGTTAGATCAGCAATACAAGAAGATCAAGATGCTAACGGGCACTAAGCAGCTGGACAAGATTTTGTCTCAAGGCAGAACAGAGAATTATCACATGGGACTGGGATACACTGGAAGATCAAGTAACACCACAGGCATGACCAGCTTTGTGTCTGGAGGGTTTGTTCACACTAAGGAAACTGAGACAAGAAGTCCAACAAGACAAACGGCTGGATGCCATTTTTGTGGGAAGTTGGGTCATTACAAAAGGTTTTGTCAGAGGTATCTCGAGAAGATCAGACAATTGTGGAATCAACGGAAGTTCTGGAGAGTTGGGAACACAAGTCGAGTATGGATGAGGAAGTCAGACTTGTATTCTTCGATTACTACAGGATCTGGCTTACGCTGTAGCATGGCTTTGGTTACGGAGGATGATGATGCAGAAGAGCCATGGTACTTTGATAGTGGTTGCTCAAGGCACATGACAGGGAATGCTGAGTACCTAGATAACTTGAAAAAGGTGAAAGGTGGAAAGGTCATGTTTGGAGATGGAGGACAAGGATCCATCAAAGGGAAAGGTGCTACAAACGATATTGAACTACCTAAGCTGGTGAACGTACACTTTGTCAAAGGTCTGAAGGAAAATTTGATCAGCGTAAGTCAACTATGTGATGAAGGACTCTCAGTGCTATTCACAGCTACAGAATGTCGAGCCATCAACAAGCATGGGGTAACTGTTCTACAAGGGATAAGAGCTGGCAACAACTGCTACATGTGGGAAAAGAAGACTAAGTGTATGAATGCCTTCTATGCTCAATCCTCACAAGACAATGTTGAACTTTGGCATCAACGTCTAGGCCACATGAATCTGCGTAACATGGCAACTCTAGTCAACAAGAATATGATTCGTGAAGTACCTCAGCTTCAGATAAAAGAGAAGATCGTGTGTGGAGCTTGTAATCAAGGGAAACAAGTAAAGGTACAACACAAGAAGGTCCCGGATGCACAAACCTTGGCCCCCCTTGGATCTAGTTCACATGGATCTAATGGGACCAATGCAAATCGACAGTATTGGAGGGAAGAAGTATGTGTTTGTACTAGTTGATGACTTCACAAGATTCACATTGGTCAGATTCATTAGAGAGAAGTCAGAAACCGTGGTAAGCTTCAAGATTTGGGCACTACAGTTGATCAATGAGAAAGGAGGAATCAAGAAGATACGCAGTGATCATGGAGGAGAGGTTCAGAATGAACTAATGACGGAATTTTGTGAGATGAAAGGAATAGCTCATCAGTTCTCAGCTCCCAGGACACCACAACAAAACGGTGTAGTAGAGCGAAAGGATAGGACATTGCAAGAGATGGGCAGGGCGATGATACATGGTAACAAGATACCTCAAAGGTTTTGGGCTGAGGCACTAAGTGCTATATCTTGAACGACAAGAACTACCTAGGAAAGTTTGATTCAAGAAGCGATGAGGGCATCTTCCTTGGTTATTCAAGAACTAGTACAGCATACCGAGTGTTCAACAAGCGATCTGCCATGGTTATGGAGTCAGTGAATGTGGTATTTGATGACTTGTCGGTAATCAGCTGGGATGACAATGAATCTGATGAAGAGACAGAGACATCAAAGATCAGAACGAAAGAAGAAGTATCTGAGATCACTGAATCAGAAGGTGCTGCACCAACTGAAGTACTCCAGCAAGTACATCGTAATCATTCTGCTGACGATGTGATTGGAGGGTTAGATGAGGGACGAAAGACTCGCGGCAAGGTGATAAACTTCCGAGAGATGGTCCAGTTTGCTTGCTTTGTATCTTCCATTGAACCAAAGACACACAATGATGCACTACGTGACGAATACTGGATTGTGTCAATGGAGGAGGAACTGGAGCAGTTCGTAAGGAATGATGTGTGGGAACTTGTGCCCAGACCAGAAGGAGTAAAATGTCGTGGGAACAAGTTGGATTTTCAAGAATAAGACTGATGAGCATGGAGAAGTGGTTCGGAATAAAGCGCGATTGGTGGCACGAGGATACATCAGGGGAAGTGTAGACAAGACATTGTTGTTTTATGGAGAAAGATAAGAACATCATCATTGTTCAGATCTACGTGGATGACCTTATCTTTGGAAGTACTTCACAGTCAATGGTGGATGAACTCGTGAAGAGTATGACTGATGAATTCAAGATGAGTATGTGCAAGATATCAAGTTAAGCCTAAGGTATCGCACTTGGATGCAGTAAAGCGAATCATCAAGTACGTCAAAGGAACGGAGAGCTTGGATGTGTATTACTTAAAGAATTCCAACAACAACTTGGTGGGGTATTGTGATGCGAATTGGGCCGGATGTGCTGATAACAGGAAAAGTACCAGTGAAGGATGTTTCTTTCTTGGAAACAATCTTATCTCGTGGCTGAGCAAAAAGCAAAACTCTGTTTCACTCTCTACGGCAGAAGCAGAATACATTGCCATGGGTAACTACTGCTCACAACTTATCTGGATGAAGCAGATGTCAGCTGATTATGGAATGCACTCAGGTCCCTTTCTTGTGTATTGTGACAACAAAAGTGCAATTGATATCTCAAGGAATCCGGTCCAACATTCAAGGACGAAGCACATTGACATCATGCACCACTTCATCAGAGAATTAGTTGAAGACAATCAGGTAGTAATCGAACATGTAGTTACTGATTTGCAGTTGGCTGATATATTCACTAAATCTCTTGAATTTAATCGTTTTATCACACTAATAAATGCAATTGGTGTGTGTAACCTTGATTGTTGAGTCAAGTTGTGCAGAGAGTAGTGCAGGTGCTGGTTCGGGATGTACATATGATTCAGATTGGTTTTGGAACCTGAGAACGCTGTGGAAAAGAGCTGCTTGGTATGCCGTCAATACTGTAATGGTACAGGTTTCACGTCAATCTGTGGCCCCCCCCCTCTCATTAAAAAAAAGCCAGAAATGTTTCAGAAAGATGCTCAATAAAAAAAAGGGAAAAGAAAAAATTGATAGATTCATGATGGGAAATAACAGGGGTTTCACAGCGCGAGAATAAAGAATGAAAACCAGCAGTATTGATGAAGGCATAACAATGTGAAAGCTAGCCATAAAAAGACAATCGGGTGCACCAGAGTATAAGATCTAGAAAGAGTTATATGTGCAGCCTGAATCAAGCACTGAGTCAACTCATGAAGCACATCACATAAATGGTAAATAAACTGATCTAATGCTTTATATTAATCTTGAATCAGCCAATTGTGAGTTGTGACTCGTGTTTTATTACTACCTTGAGAGTCTGATGATACAACATTAATTCACGAATGTACCTAATGATTATGTGTTTGGATGAGAGAAATCAAATGTTGTAGGCGTACAAAGGAGAGGATAAAAGGTCATGGACTAAAAGTGCAATATCAGAAGAGTTGATTCTGTTCCATTCAGTTAAGGGAAGTAGTGGGGCACAAACCCTAAAATCTTCATCGTGCTTGAGAAGCTAAATCTCCCAGCCTCTCTTCATCTCTCTCGCAAATCAAGCAAAGAAACCAACCTCTATAATGGGAAAAGTCAAGAACTCAACTCAACAAGGCGAATCATCCAAGGTAGAGAAGCATGCAGAGGCTGAAGCAAGTCGAAGGTCACTCTCTGATGGTGAACCTGAATCACCTCCGCCGAGAAACGATCTGCCGGTGTCTACAGCTCTTCCTGAAGTAGCCGAGGAGCTTGAGTCCTTCAACACTACAACTGAGAAAGGTCAATCGGAGGAAAGTGATGAAAGGACTCCTCGTCTTGAAACAGACTCAACTATCAAAGATCATGTAGCAGATCCGAAGCCCCATAAGGAATCTCCAAGTGCTGATGTGCCAGCTGCTCAGACCGGAGATAAATCACCGGAATATACGGGTGAGCATGCTCTGCCTCTAGTTCTTGTAGACACGGAAAAAACTATGAGTGAAGGAGAGTCTGAATCAGCCAAAAAGATGGATGATGAACCCAAAGAAGATGTTGTGACATTAGGATCCGATTCCGAAGAAGTCTCTGTGAAGGAAAGTAGAAAGAAAAGAGTGCTGACGCGGCTGGGGTTACGCTCTGGGAAACAGAGAAAGAAAGGGGAAACCAGTACACCGACCCAATCTCAGTTCCTCACACCCGAAGATGCAGCCAAATCTCCATATTTGGCCAAGGAAGCAGGAGGCTCAGCCCGGATGGGAGCCAAGAAGTCAGGAGACCAGAGTACTGAAGCAATGCCAAGTCCTCTAAAGAAGAGGTATGATCAGTTTCTAAAACGTAAGGTAATTGCTGAACGAACTATCGATATGAAGGAAACTGATCAGTGGGGATACTTAGCGGTCATTAAGAAGGGGTCAATGGAATCAACTGTCTCTTCTCTTGGTGTTTATGTTGAACAAGTCATTGCTGAGTTCTATGCTGGGTTGCCAAGTGTGAAAACCGAAGCAGGTGCTGAGGAAGTGAGTGTCTTAGTAAGGGGGCATGTGTACAAGTTCTCCCCTGCCATCATCAACAGTGTCTTAGGCTGGGAGCCACTCACAGAAGAAGAAGAGGAGACAGAGACGACGATGGATGAAGCTTCAGCAACTGACTTGGCATCGTTCATCACTGGAAACACAAGGAAAGAATGGGATGGTCTTACCACAGCAGATCTCACACCGTGCTATGGCGCTTTGATGATTATAGCAGCGTACAATTGGATCCCCTCTACTCACAAGACTCACGTATCTCTTGAGAGAGCAAGGTTGATCTACAAGATGGCTCATGGAGTTCGTGTTGATTTAGGTACGATGGTGTTCAAACAGATTATCAATCTTGGAGTTACTCAACGCAATGATGCACGTTGGTTGATTTTCCCTCGGTTAATCATGGGATTTCTCCAAGCCCAGCATGCGGTTCCATCCTACACCAGTGACAAGCTGGAACGTCCTGTAGCATACAAGAAGGATAAACGGGTGGGTGAGATCTATGAGCAGCGAGTAGCTAAAGGAAAGGCATCAGCTAAAACTGAACAAAAGAGGAGCTCTGCTAGGACAGCACGATTGCCATCTTCTGCCTCAACTCCTGTTCCACGGACTGCTACACCTAGCTCGAGAACTGGACCACGTCGAGTATCTGTGTACGAGCTTGGATCAGTTTCCATACCTCAGGGATCACTTACCAGGGCTGATTTGCAAGTGGCACTACAAGACACAACTCGAGCACTTCAGGCCTTAGCTGAGATTGTTCAGGATCTTCAGAGTGCTGTAGCAGGTAAGTACTGTTCTGTCTGTATCATATCTTACTGTCTCCTGTTATTTTTAATCCGTGTGCTCACAAGCAGGGGGAGAAGAAGAGGACTCAGATGTAGAAGACAAAGATTGTGGGGGAGCCTTGTTGTGTTATGCTTATTGCACTGTTATCTTGTTTTCTTTAAGACTGGCTAAGTTTTTGGGGGAGCATTTGCATATGCTATCTTTCTGGATATGCATTGAATTGCTTGAACCCTTTGTTTCTTTCTGGATAATCTAAGCATGTTTTTCTTTAACAGTCTTGATGTGGTTGAAATAACGCTTAGGCAGATATACTAGTGGTATTTGGGGTTGCCATGTCTTCTATCTCAGGTACTTGTGAGACGACGAATTAAAAAGGGGGAGATTGAAGATGTATGGTGAAGAAGATGATGTAGCAGAGCAGAAGTAGTTCATGAAGTGCGACATGGACTACTGCATCAGAGAGATGGATCATGAGAAGCACGTGTGAAGACAAATGCAAGAAAAGGAAGGAGCCTTTAGTAAAGATATGAAGATATTTATCAAGGCGTGGGCGTTAAGAAAAAGGAGTGAAGAATAAAGCAACCGATGAAGAAAAGAAGAAGGTTGTCTTATTCGCTGAAACAGAAAATGGAAAGTTTCCATTTGGGTAGTTTTAGGGGTTTTCTCTCTAGGTATAAAGAGAGAGTCGACTGGGTTGTAGTCGGCTAACACACGAGGTGATATTCTAGCAAGAAAGAGTCTTGTGAAACCGAGTAAGGTAGGCAAGACACTTGAAGAGTTAGAAGCAATTCATCGACTAGGGTAAGTCGTGAATTGATTAGGCTAGTTAACAAGTCAAGTTGTTCTTGAGCTTTGTTTAGAATTGCTTTTCAAAAGAACCTGTATGTGCTTTTAAAAGGATTTATCTAGTCGTATTTTCTTGGAAGAATAACTCTCGGATTACTGTGTGTTCTAGTTTCTGTACTACTAATCTTGCGCTTTCAGAAACTGAAGCAAAGGTATCAATGTAGTCTTCTCCATATGTTTGTCTAAAGCCTCATGCAACCAGTCTGGTCTTCTTCCTATCAAGCTTCCAATTTGGCAGGTACTTGATAGTGAATATCAATCTACTTGAAACAGCCTTCTTCCCTTTTGGTAACTCACTCTCATACCAAGTATTCTTCTTGATCATTGCATCTACTTTATCCGCAACTGAGTTCCTCCACTCTTTATCTCTCATGGCTTCGTCATATGACTTTGGTACATGAATTTCATCCAAGTTGATCATAAACGCACAATGCTCACTAGGAAACTCAACTAAAGTAGAAACGGCTTGGATAGGATGAGCCACAACTTGAGCATTGTAGTATACCCTTGTATTTATCCAATAAGAAGGATCCCTCCTTTCCCTCAAGCTTTTCTTAAAGGAACTTCAACCGGATCTCCCTCATCCATCACACCACCTTCTTCAGGTTCATGATTTTTATTCTGATCATTGCCATCAAATTCATCTTCACTTTGCATCACACCTTGATCATGACTGCATGTGCTGCCTTCTTCCTCATGAACTCCTGCTTCAGGCTCATTTCCCATTTAATTATCAATGTGGGATGGTTCTTCAGCTTTGATACGGCCATAAAATCCATGGTTCCACCAGAGGTGAACCAAACCTTCCAAACCGGCCACTTAGGAGACTGCTGCGACAGAGGTTCAGTACAAGAGGCATATCTCACGATCAAGAACGACATTTTGGATGAACCCAATTTTACGAGAAGACCAACTCATATACTTATCAGGGACGCTTGGAATCAACCGAAAATATTGAAGGAGAAAGAAGTTATGAATTTTACAAGTTGGAGGTTCCCCAGTCCATCCGTTTGCGAGTACCGGATTTTAGGAGGGAATTCCAGCCAAACCAAGGACCGGCTTGAACCAAATAAAATTGTAGAATTGGAGATGGATTTATTATCTTTCCAGAGAACCAAGAATCAAGAGAAATGGACGTGGGAAATTGGAGATACAACCAATTTACCAAAACCGGTTATTAGAAGCCAACTATGGAAAGATTGTGAAGTTAATTGGTCCAATCCTTGCCAAACCGAGATCAGGCAGCCAAGAAACCTTCCACACGATCTAAGGCCTTCAGAAGACATTCCACAAGATTTAAGATGGACCAGCATGCAGAAGAATCAAGGCCAGAACCAAATTCAATTAGGAGATCGACATGGTTTACAAAAATTGGCCAAACCGATGCCAAGTAAGGAAAGTCCTTTATTTCTTCAATTTGGTTCAGACCAAACGTATCTATGGAGGCCAGGAGCTAATCTTAACCATCCAGAAGACATCACAGAGTCCCTCAGATGCACCTACACCCAGAGGATCAGGCGGATCCTCATGCACACCCACTTTCCATATGAGGCTGCATTCACACTACATGCCTTAAGAGATATTCTTCAGATCCTTCCACAAGACCAACGACCATATTCTCTTTTATTGCTACAAAGGAGTAAATCATGGAGACTTGAAGACCATGGACATATCCAGAAGCTGTCCAGATACAAGGATCAACCGAGTTTCCTTATGGAGAGGCTCAAATCAAGCTTAATGGCTAAATATCTTCAAGGAGCCACTCTTCTGATTCTTTTGCTTAATTTTCGTGTATTTTGTTTCCTTTTGAGTCTTTAGACCTTTATTGTCATTCCAGAGACGAGCCTATATAAGCTCAACTCATACCTCATTGTAAATCACCCTTGATCATTGAAAATAATAAGAAATCGATTTCTGTTTTTAACAAAGTTGTGTATTCTTTGTTGTTAGTTCTTTAGTTCTAGGTGTGAGAGTCACTTGGTTCTATTGAAGCCACGTCCAGAGAGTCTTGTGTGATTCAAGTCAGTCTGTTCGTCCATTGATTGAGAGAGTCAATCCCTATCCATCGATCCATCCCATCCATCGGCTTAGTTTGAGAGTGATATACATCCAGCAAGCTTTGCTCCATTGCATCCACCAATCCGACCATACTTTTCATCTTCTCACTTTATTATTCTCTGTTTATTCATCAGTATCATTCGCATCTCATTCATTTTTCATTTGTTTCAGGTTATCAGGTTGGATATCGGCCATATCGACCATTAGAACACATCCCGGGTCGATCCGTTTAGAATCTCAGAAACCAGTCTGGACGACCCCCATTCTGGGCTGAAACATTTGGTATCAGAGCTCAAAAGTTTCCTGAATCTGGTGATATCAATCCAACCTTCATCCCTTTTGCATTTGTTTTATTTTTAAAAATCATAAAACCGATAAAAATTGCATCATTTGCATTTTCTGTTCATTTTTGTTTCTGCTTGTTCTTGGTGTTCAAACCAGAGATAGGCACGAAAAAGATAGTTAGTTTGCTTGTTTGATTCATTTAGAAAGCTCAAAAAAAATTATCCTTGTTTGCATTAAGTGTCTAGCCTTAGTTTCCTTTTTCGGTTCATCTCATTCCATAAATTTAAAACTACAAAAAAATTAGCATCCTTGCATTATATCTTTCCATTTCTTTGGGCATTCGAAATCATCTTTTAAAAACTCAAAAAAATCATTTAGGCATTGTTTTATATCATCCTAGGTTCATCTCTTATAAGTTGGTCCAAGCATACATACTTGCATAATTTTCGGTTCATTGCTTTAAAAAAAAAAAAAAATTCTTGCTTTGTGTTTCTTCTTTAAATTGAAAACCAAAATAAAAATTTAAGTTTATTGTTTAGTTATATATATTTCGTGCTTCCATTTATAAAGTTTTAAAAAAAAATATTCACTTGCCATTTGTTTTCAAGAATTTTTAAAAAAAATACTAAGTTTCCATTTTTGCTTATTCTTCCTTCTTTCTTTTTGTGAAGCCACGAATTGATACATTTGTTTTCTGGTTTTGCAAGGTGAAAACTAAGAAAACACAGAGGAGAAACCATGGAAGACTATTCAGAAGAAGAAGAATCTTATGATTCAAGCCATGAGTCAAATTTCGATGAAACCGACCAAGGATGGTCCACTGAAGAGGATGGCTGTGATGAGTCTTGTTCTGATGATGACTACTCTATTTCAGAGTATGGGGACGACCCTGGTGAAGAATACCCAGACCCCAAACCACCTGATGATTCACATGAAGTTACCAGCCATCAAGAGTGGCATGAAGAAGAGACTGAACCAAAGATCAGTCTATATGAAGATGATGAATACCCTGGAGGAGAAGCAGAACGTGATGATCCAGAAGATGACCAAGGAGACTCATGTCCAGAGGAAACTGATTCTGAAATCAGTATGGAAGAACCAAGTAGGCATAGAGAAGATTTTTCTCAAACCAGTGAGGCATATGAAGATGATGATGGTAGAGATATTTTCTCTCAATCTGATGAAGAAGAAGATGGAGAAGAGTATCATGCCAAAGAAGTACCCTGGTGTGAGATACCTTACTCTGATCAGGAAGATGAGAACCAGGACGAAATTGGTTCCCAAATCAGTGTGGAAAGCTCAGAGAAAGTGTATGGAGAAAATTCAGAATATCAACAAGACTTTGATGAAGAGGAAGAGGCCTTAAGTGAGGCTGGAAGATATGTTGATCAGCCTGAATGCATAAACTTTGGAGGTCACTATCAAGGTACAGAAGCATACCTTTGTTGGGAACATGACATGGAACATTGGTTTGCTACTAACCAAGTCCCTGAAGTGGAGAAGACAACCATTGCTGAAGATACTCTCACCGGATTTGCCTTTTATCTGTGGAAAGTTGAAGTAGAATGGCGGTTTAACCATGATGAACCAGAAGCTACTTGGGATGAAATGAAGCAGATATTGCATGAAGAATATGTGGAAAAGGTTGTAGATGAGTTCTGGAGTGAATGTCGGGTTTTTACAAATCCTGAGCCAAGGAGGCTAATATTGGCGACAAGGCCAAACCGGAAGGATAAACCCAAGGAGAAACTCGTCCCAAAGTCTACTCAAGAATCTCATGTCCTAACCCTGGGTAAAACCGAGACAAGACCACCAGAAGGGCACAAAGGCGTGCAAGTAGTACCAACTCCACCAGCCAGAGCTCAAGAGCCAAGTGCAAAGCCATTGCCTAAGTTCCATGATAAGGTAAAACCAAGTAAGTCCTCTAAGCATTCAAAACCAGTAGAATCAATTTGCTATAGATGTCATGAGAAAGGCCATTTTGCTATAACTTGTCCAACTAGGCTAGTAGTTGCTTCTCATTCACTAGAACTTAAATCAGATCCATCTAGTGAAGTTGTAGCTCATTCATTATGCAAATCTCCTACTCCTGGTATAATGCACTTGTCTTGGTCAGATGAAGTTGATGCAGGTCTCAATGAAGACCAAAGAAACGTGGTTGAGATGTTAGATAAACCACCATACCAGTCACCAAACAGACAGGCCGTGCCAGAGGACACACCACTTAATCGCCCAAATCAGGTAAGTGCAGCTATTCCTTGTTTGAACATTGATAATGTGCACACTGATTTATTAAGTCCTGATGAATGTGAAGAAAGACTAGGTTGTTTAGATAAATATGCAGATTCTACTTATTGTCTTAGATCACAGTTAGAGAGGAATCAAGAGGTTTTATCATCTACTGAAAATGGAGTTTATCAAACTGGTTTATATGCTGATTGTTCCATGACTGCGATAACACACTTGTCTCTTGCCAAAGATGTTGAGTTTATGACAGGAACCAAAGCTGAAACTCCCAGAGGAGGATTATCAAAGTACCAGATCACACCAGTCCGGGACAGAGGGGTGATTATATCCTATCTATCCAAAGAGGAGCCACCAGATGCACCATGCATCACTAAACCGATATGCTACCAAGGTAAGACTCTAAGGTCCCAAGAGAGGATGAAACCTAACTTGCTCTCTGTTGGTGCAGGTTATACAGTTTCGAGGTCGAAACCTTTTCAAGGGGGAGGGAATGATACGGCCCTCAAATCCATGGTTCCACCAGAGGTGAACCAAACCTTCCAAACCGGCCACTTAGGAGACTGCTGCGACAGAGGTTCAGTACAAGAGGCATATCTAACGATCCAGAACGACATTTTGGATGAAACAATTTTAGAAGAAGCCAACTCATATACTTATCAGTGAGGCTTGGAATCAACCGGAAATATTGACGGAGCAAGAAGTTATGAATTTTACAAGTCGGAGGTTCCCCAGTCCATCCGTTTGCGAGTACCGGATTTTAGGAATGGATTCCAGCCAAACCAAGGACCGGCTTGAACCAAATCCAATTGGAGAATTGGAGATGGATTTATTATCTTTCCAGAGAACCAAGAATCAAGAGAAATGGACGTGGGAAATTGGAGATACAACCAATTTACCAAAACCGGTTATTAGAAGCCAACTATGGAAAGATTGTGAAGTTAATTGGTCCAATCCTTGCCAAACCGAGATCAGGCAGCCAAGAAACCTTCCACACGATCTAAGGCCTTCAGAAGACATTCCAAAAGATTTAAGATGGACCAGCATGCAGAAGAATCAAGGCCAGAACCAAATTCAATTAGGAGATCGACATGGTTTACAAAAATTGGCCAAACCGATGCCAAGTAAGGAAAGTCCTTTATTTCTTCAATTTGGTTCAGACCAAACGTATCTATGGAGGCCAGGAGCTAATCTTAACCATCCAGAAGACATCACAGAGTCCCTCAGATGCACCTACACCCAGAGGATCAGGCGGATCCTCATGCACACCCACTTTCCATATGAGGCTGCATTCACACTACATGCCTTAAGAGATATTCTTCAGATCCTTCCACAAGACCAACGACCATATTCTCTTTTATTGCTACAAAGGAGTAAATCATGGAGACTTGAAGACCATGGACATATCCAGAAGCTGTCCAGATACAAGGATCAACCGAGTTTCCTTATGGAGAGGCTCAAATCAAGCTTAATGGCTAAATATCTTCAAGGAGCCACTCTTCTGATTCTTTTGCTTAATTTTCGTGTATTTTGTTTCCTTTTGAGTCTTTAGACCTTTATTGTCATTCCAGAGACGAGCCTATATAAGCTCAGCTCATACCTCATTGTAAATCACCCTTGATCATTGAAAGTAATAAGAAATCGATTTCTGTTTTTAACAAAGTTGTGTATTCTTTGTTGTTAGTTCTTTAGTTCTAGGTGTGAGAGTCACTTGGTTCTATTGAAGCCACGTCCAGAGAGTCTTGTGTGATTCAAGTCAGTCTGTTCGTCCATTGATTGAGAGAGTCAATCCCTATCCATCGATCCATCCCATCCATCGGCTTAGTTTGAGAGTGATATACATCCAGCAAGCTTTGCTCCATTGCATCCACCAATCCGACCATACTTTTCATCTTATCACTTTCTTATTCTCTGTTTATTCATCAGTATCATTCGCATCTCATTCATTTTTCATTTGTTTCAGGTTATCAGGTTGGATATCGGCCATATCGACCATTAGAACACATTCCCGGGTCGATCCGTTTAGAACCTCAGAAACCAGTCTGGACGACCCCCATTCTGGGCTGCAACAAGCTTGATGAGAACTAGGCGTTTCAATCCTTCTATAATACTGGGTCATATTAATACCAAGACCTTCAAAAATATCCTAAGGCTAGTAGTCATATCAGATGCTTGAGTTAGATCCTTCAAATCACCCCAACTTGTTTCTTCCTAATAACCTCTGGCCTCCATATCTTTGCATCCCTAGAAATCAGAACCCTTCTTGTCTTCAGATCAAAACACTTATACCTCTTATGAGTTGCTAAATAGCCTATAAACATAGCTCTGGTACTCTTAGCCTCAACCTTTTTCCTCATTTCACCAGGTACCAATACAAAACACAAGCATCTAAATACCTGTAGATGATTAAGGGATGGCTTGTTATTGTTGAGAACTTCAAATGTAGACTGGTCTTCTAAAATTTGGTTGATATTCTGTTGATGAGATAGCAAGCATACATTACAACATCACTCCAAACCTCTTTGATACATTGGCTTGGAACATCATCTACCTACCAACCTCCATAGGTGTCTATTCTTCCTTCCAGTAACTCCATTTTGCTGAGGAGTGTAAGGGCAACTTTTCTGATGTAGGCTTCCATTTTGAGCAAGATGTTGCTTGAAGGCATGACTTTTGTATTCATCAGCATTATTTTATCTGAAAATCTTAAGCTTGGCACTATAATTGTTACAAATATAAGTATGTAATTTTTAAAAGCATCAAGCCTATCTTTAGTTTGAATGAGTGTTATGCAGTGTGTTTAGGTTTTTCATCAATGAATGTCACAAAATACTTATAATTTTCTCTAGATAAACAAATGGCAGTCCAAACATCCGGGTGAACAAGATCAAAACACTTCTCATAGATAGTACTAGATTTTTGAAAGATTGTCTTACAATGTTTACCTAAGATACAAGCTTCACATTCATTATTTTTAAACATGGCACCTGGTAACATTAAGCTTAAGGCTTTAACATGAGGATGTCCTAATCTATCATGCCACAATGCATCATTATTCAAAGCAGAAACAAAACTAACGAAACAACTAGAACTCAGAACAGAAGTAATGTCTTCAAGCATATAAAGATCTCTTTTGGTTACTCGTTTCCCAATCAAATCATTGCTCTTAATATCCTGAAACTTCACATCATTGGGGCTAAAGATGACATCGCATTGAAGATCAGTAGTACATTTCTTAACAGACAAGAGGTTAGATGTAAACTCAGGCATATAGAAAGCTCTATACTCTTTATCAAACAATTTTAGATCACCAATACCTTTAATAGGTATCCTATCACCATTTGCAATCATAACATGACTTATAGCTGGTTATATGTTCTTTCTAAGACTGCTATCACTAATCATGTGATAAGAAGCACCATAATCAACAATCAAAGGTTTAATCAAGTTATGAGCTTCATAAGAGATGGGATAATTACTACGCAGTTTACTATCAGTTTTCAAGTGATCAAGAGTGTGACATCCCCGATCGTAGATGACCGGAAATGACACAGTCAATGTTCCCTGAAAGCCGACCCGAGGTTCACAGATTAATTCCGATCACCTTGGACTAGCAATTTGAGGGCACCAACGCTCCTACCGGATATCGACCAAGGCTTTTCAACCCGACCGAGTATCTGATAATTAGTTCGTCCCGGACAAGGACTAATATCATATGACTACTCGTGATTTATAAACATTTTTTATACATTATTTATTTACTTTTAAACATCTTACAAAGTGTTATAGTTTCACCCTACGGCCTAACGCCCAACAACGTTTTAAAGTAATATATAACAAAAGATATGTTGCAAGGACAACAAAATACTACCGCTGGTTGGCCGTTCCTTCCATCCAAAAAGAAGAGGTCTCCCAACTCATGGTTACCTGCACACACAACAATGAGTCGTGAGTAACTAGTTTACCCAGTGAATCTAGATCACTACACAATTAATAGTACAATCAAACAATCATCAAAGAATGAACATGAACATACAAGTACTTGCTTTATACTTTAATATATTATTCGTGAATGTGAATCTAATTTTATTAATCACTTCCTTGTTACCCGCCCTTCATCACTTCAATTATAATTACAATATATATATACTAAACTCGACAACCACAAAGGCTAACCGAGAGTAGTGAGTTGGCATTACCATCATCCTCGAATGTCCTAATGAACATTCGGGACTGCATCGTCATACAGTACACGGCCTCCAGGGTGCTACCCGATCATCGTGTCTTCAAGACAATATTCTATTCGCAGGACCAAGTCACGGTAATGCGGCAATTTTGGGAAAATGATTTAATAATGAGTTTTCACTTAGTACTTAATTCCATAATTATATCATAATTAATCCATATATTATTTATACTTATAATTAGTACTTGAGAACAAGTACTAAGAAGTGGCTTAACCTCAATGTGTACTTCCAAATATTTCTTTAAGTGTTAGGTGTTTACATTAAGTAAACACCACACATTTTCAAAGGATTAAGAGACTTCACTACTTAATCGATATAGTTCTATCCATTCAATCACACACACATATGTGATCTAACACCACATCACCCTAGACTCACCTAGCGATTGGTTTTGAAACTGATTTGGACAAGTCTTGAAATGTTCCTGTACAAAGCTTGACGGACCTGAAATAAGCAGTTCGGAAACATGATCTTTCATCCAAACAATTCAGTTATTAAGAAGGAGTTTGACTTAGATTTAATCAGCTCGGTTAAGGACATAACTTAGCAGTTTATACTAAATCAGACTAAATCAGTACATGATAGGTTCAGACCATAAACAGCTAGGCTCATACCAGTACTAGACAAGATCAAATTTGTTCGGTTCAGAACAATAATATTCTGGCAGTTTGGTTCACTCTAACTACTTAAATGAGTTAAATTATAGCTCGGTTCTACTCCTACTATATCATATCAGTTTGGTTCAGACAAGTTAGATTCAGGAAAAGGTCAGTTGATCTCGTTTTAACTTCACTCAGACCATAAACAGTTTAGCTAGCAGTTTCCAAAGATTGACTCCAACCGAAACTAAACTAAACTGATCAGTACACCATCTTAAAAAAGTGATCCGACCATGAACTTAGCTTAAAAACACATTGAATTTCTCAGAACATGGCAAAGGCAGGTAGATGGGGCTTACCCTAGATCACCACGGTTTGATACACCTTGATAATGTTCTCCTTCAAGCTATGCTCACCAAGAAACCGATTAGATAGAGAGATGAAGATTCGATTATGATCAGAAGTTGAACAAGGTCTAGGGTTTAATAAAACTCTCTTACCTTCTGATCCTTCTCACTAAAACAAACTGAGCCAACTGGTGGATGAATTTCGTTCAGGCCTCTTCTTAATCTTTCTCTTGGTTCCTACTTCTTTCTCTCTGATTTTTTTCACTGAAATTCTCTCTTTCTTTCAGCAACAAAAACGTGCAAGCAGCTCACTGAAGGAGTTATATAGCTGAGGAGTGGTCCAAGTTGAGTGTCTCATCTTAACACAAAGCAGAAGTGAGCAAGGACAGCTGGAGTCCTGCTTCACCACACCCAGCCACCAACAGCTTCCATTTCCTTCCTTTTAAGAAAGGTTTATAAATCATGTGCTTCCCACATGATCTGTCCAGCAAGAAAGCAGGCAGCTTGTGCTTGTCATGTGATTTGTGCTGAGAAAGCAGGCAGACAAGGTGGTGAAGGACCATGGACGATTTATAAGGAATTCTAAGAACCGTGTCTGTAATTTTCTGACAGTTTTCTACTAAAATTTTCTCGACCTTTGATTCTTGTCTTGCTTCAACCAAACTCGTCTAGCTTAAATAAAATCCGACAAACATAATTAATTCTCGACCAGAACTATGAAGGGAAGTCCTTTCGACCAAAATAAAATCCCGTTGAGACATTAGTTTATCAGTTTAATCTTTATTTCTAATTATGATCGATTAAACTCGAATCTGACTTTTCAAAATTTTCTCCACCAAAATTATATCAACTCGTGAGGGTCATTACACTCTTACCCCCTCAAAAGAATTCATCCCCGAATTCTAAAAAAAATACAAGTGGACACTTTACTAGACATCTGGGGTATATGAGAAGAGCTTTGGGTAATCAGCTCTGAACTTATCTTCATCCTCCCATGTGCCTACAACTCTCTGACGCTTGCCCCAAAATACTTGACTTGAGAAATCTCTATGTTCTTTAATATCTTGTTACGACGCTCGCCTATCCGCAAAGGACCTTCAGGATAAGTTAGGTTAGGTTGCAAATTATTTGGTCGTTAGATTGATACATGAAATACCGGGTGCATAGGCATATGAAGTGGAAGTTCAAGTCGGTAGGCTACTTCTCCAACGCTAGCAAGAATTCTGTATGGACCAATGTAGCGGGTTGCCAGTTTTCCAACCTTTCCAACCGATCCTTTCCTTTTTGGGCAGCTACTTTCAAAAAGACTAGATCATTCACTGTAAAGATGACTTCTCTTCTACCACGATCAGCATACTTCTTCAGGCGGTCTTGGGCTTTCTTCATATTTGCTTGAATTATCCTTACTTTCTCGGCAGTCTCATCTACTATCTCTGGACCAAGAATTCTTCGTTCACCAACTTCGCTCCAACACACTAGTGTTCTACATGGTCGACCATACAGAGCTTCGTACGGTGACATACCGATACTTGAGTGGTAGCTGTTAATGTAGGAGAATTCTATCAGCGGCAAAAACTTATCCCACGGACCATTCCAGTCGAGGATACTCAACCTTAACAGATCTTCAAGAGTTCTGACGTTTCGTTTGGTCTGGCAATCGGTTTCTGAATGAAACGCAGTACTCATATGTAAGTCAGTACCCAAAGATTGTTGGAAGGCTCGCCAAAAATCAGCTGTAAAGCGTGGGTCTCGGTCTGATACTATATTTGCTGGTACTCCATTAAGCTTTACTATTTCTTCCAAGTATAGCTCTTCTAACGTCTCTACTTTGTATATAAGTTTCATCGGTAGGAAATGAGCGGACTTGGTAAGACGATCGACGATTACCCAAACAGTATCGTTCCCCCGGCCTGGTGCACGAGGTAAACCAGAAACAAAATCCATCGCTACTACATCCAATTTCCTTTCAGGGATTGGTAGACTTTGAAGTAAGCCACCTAGAACTTTGTGTTCAGCCTTTATCCGTTGGCAAGCTTGACACTGAGAAACCCATACGGCAACATCTCTTTTTATCCCTGGCCAGTGATAATACCTTCTGATATCTCGATACATCTTGGTGCTTCCGGAATGAATGCTTAAGAGAGAATGGTGTGCAGTCTTTAAGTTCTTCTCCTTTCGGAACGGTTACTCGACCATTGAGTAACAAGGTTCCATCATTGGAAACTTGATATCCTCTAAAATTACCTTCATTCAGCTCTTCTCGGATCTTCTTTAGGTTCTCGTCTCTCATCTGTGCTTCTCGGATTCGAGAAAGTAAACCGGCTTGGCTCACTGCTTGTAATCCTAAAGGTTCTCCTTCCTCTCCTTCCAAGGCAGCCAAACTAATCATATTGAACTCTGCTTCGAGATTCTGAAGTTCCTTTTCAATATCCACATCAACTTTCCTTCGGCTCAAAGCATCAGTAACAATACTTGATTTTCCTGAATGGTATAGGATCTGCATGTCGTAGTCAGCTACAAACTCCATCCATCGCCTTTGCCTTAGTTTCAAATCAGGTTGAGTGAAAAGATACTTAAGGCTTTTATGGTCGGTGAACACTTGGATCTTCTCTCCATATTGATATGATATACTACTGCAGTCATTTCCTGGTCATGCGTTGGATAGTTTACTTCATGCTTTCTTAGTTGTCTTGATGCATAGGCGATTACCTTATCATCCTGCATCAGCACACAACCTAATCCAACATGAGATGCATCTGTATAGATGGTGTAGGATGGTTAGGTTTAGACAAAGCTAAGATTGGTGCAGACGTCAACGCTTCCTTCAGTTTACCAAACGCTTTTTCGGTTTCTGAACTCCATTCATAGGTGGCACCTTTACTAGTCAGACGAGTCAGTGGCTTTGATATGCTTGCGAACCCTTGAAAAAACTTTCTGTAATAGCTGGCCAATCAAAGAAAACTACGGATCTCAGTAACAGAAGTCGGACGAGGCCAATCTTTAATAGTAGCTATCTTTTCTGGATCAACGGCAACTCCTTGTTCTGATACTCGATGACCTAAGAAACCAACTTCTGTTTTCCAAAACCGGCACTTACTAAAGTTAGAAAAAAGATTTTGATCTCGTAACCGCTCAAGGACTAAGCGTAGATGCTTCTCGTGTTCTTCGGCACTTCAGGAATATATGAGAATGTCATCGATGAATATGATAACAAACTCATCCAAATTGTCCCAAAATACTTCGTTCATTAGACGCCTGAAAGCAGCCGGGGCGTTTGTAAGACCAAAGGGCATTACTACAAACTCGAAATGTCTGTATCGTGTCCTAATGGCAGTCTTCATGATGTCGGTATCGGAGATCCCTCACCAAAACGTATAGCTCTTGGTCATAAGTGTAGTAATTGAGTGTGGCTCCTCCCAATTTCTCACTGAAGTACGTAATGGGATTATTTTCCTGCATCAACACAGCACCAGTACCCACGCCTAAGGCATCACATTCAATTTCAAAGGTTTTAGAGAAATCAGGAAGGATAAGCAAAGGAGATTGACTTAACTTCCCTTTAAGTATCTGAAAAGCATCCTCTTGATCTTGCTCCCACTTGAAACCAACATTCTTTTTGAACACTTCTGTGAGTGGGGCAGATATTGTGCTAAAGTTCTGGAAAAACCTCTAGTAGAACCCAACTAGCCCATGAAAGCTTCTTACCTGTCCAACAGTCTTTGGACTAGGCCAATCACGAATGGCCTTGATCTTTTTTTAATCCACCATGAGTCCATCAACACCTACAACAAAGCCTAAGAAAACCACGTGATCTGTCCCAAAAGAACATTTCTTAAGATTTGTAAACAACCTCTCTTTCATAAGAACTTCTAGAACAGATTTCATATGCAGCTTATGTTCATCAAAACTCTTGCTATAGAAAAGAATGTCATCAGAGTATACAACAATAAAATGACCAATAAAGAACCGTAAGATATGATTCATCAAATGCATGAATGTGCTAGGAGCATTAGTAAGGCCAAAAGGCATGACAAGCCAATCATACAACCTAGCTTAGTATTGAATGTAGTTTTCCACTCACCACCTTCTTTCATGCGAATTTGGTGATAGCCACTTTTCAAATCTATCTTAGAGAAAACAGAGGAACCATGCAATTCATATTGATGGCATGACAGTCAACACACATGCGCCAAGAGCCATCCTTTTTAGGTAAAAGGAGAACAGGCATGACACATAGAATAAGGCTTTCCCTAATGTAGCCTTTCTCAAGAAGCTCTCTAATCTGCTTTTGAAGTTACTTTTTTTCCACCAGGTTTTTCGATAAGCTGGACGGTTTGGAAGAGATGCACTCAGAACAAAGTCAATCTGGTGTTCTATGCCTCTCACTGGTGGCAATCCCTTAGGGTTCTCATCTGGAAATTCCTGCAAGACACCTAGCAAATCACTCGGAAGCCTCAGTGAAAGGTCAGAAGAAGCCATCAGTGTTTTTTATTCACAAGTAAAAGAAATAGCTGTTGAGAGTACAAAGATTTCCTTACCTGACTTTCCTTGATAAAGAAGTTTGAATTCTTATGAGATACCTCAAGATCTGCTGGTTTAGGTTCTTTGTCTCGGCTCTTCTTCAACTGGAATTGGTCTTGATGGACCTCCAATGGAGCTTAGGGAACCAGAGTGATCTTCTTTCCTTTATGATCAAAGGAATGTTAGTTGGTGCAACCATCATGCACCCCTTTCTTATCGAATTGCCAAGGTCATCCTAAAAGGATGTGGCATATGTCCATAGGAAGGACATTGCAAAGCACCTCGTCTTCATCTCGGCCAATGGTAAGAGGAACGTGACTTGCTCATTCACGTACTGCTCACCAGCTTCATTCAACCATTCTAATCTAAAAGTTTGAGTAAGTGGTCTAGTCTCAAGTCCAAGTATCCTAACAAGAGTGTTACTAGCAACATTCGTACAGCTGCCACCATCAATAATCAAAGTAAAAACCTTATCTGTAACCAAATATCTAGAGTGAAAAAGATTCTCCCTGTGTTATCGATCATTGGTATTAGACTAAACATACAATGATATCCTAGTGACAAGAAGTGGACCGGGAGCTGCGTAGTCGAAGTGCTCGTGTTCCTCATCAAAGATTAGACCTAGATCATCGTCCAATGGTCTCCTAGTGACTAGGAGTGGTCCGTGATGTGGGTAATCGAATGGATCTTCCTCCTTATCAAAGATTCAACCGAGATCTTCCATGTCCTCCTTCTCGTCCTTGGACTCTACTTCACCATTCTCTAAGAGAATCATCACCTTTTGATTCAGACACTTTTTGTCATAGTGTCCAAGACCTTTACATCTAAAGCACTGAATGTCTCATGCCCTGCTGTTGGGCTCTATTACCTTCCTCTGTCAAAACGAGCAGGGTCATCATTCTTAAAAGCAGAATTTGATGAGGCTGGAGACTTACTTTTGTCTTGATAACTTAGTTTTGGAGCAAAGGATAGTTTAGAGAGACCCCTCCTCTTTACTTGTTGTTCTATCAGAACCGCTTTGTCACGCCCCCAATCCTAAGTAGGTTATCAGGATATCCCATGGTTTAAGGCAATGAACCAGTCAGGTCATATGACCTAAAGGTATATGTTTCATGGTCATTATAGAAGGTTAAGCACATTGGGATCTAAGACTTAGCCTAACATAGATGGAAACAAGCATAACTGATCTGGACGAGTGGTATGGAAGCTGGGAAATGTTGACGGGTTGCTCGATTAGCTGGATAAAGTGTGGTCAAGCTCAATCAAAGTTATGTCAGCTCAGATAGCTTGACAACTATCTCACTCAGATGGACTATCTGGGGGTCATCTCATCTCAGCTTGGAGGAGTGTTCGGGTCTTGGGTAGTTGGACCAGTCCGGGCTGGAGTCAGGTCAGCCGGTTGGGGCATGTGGTCTAGCCATTGGGATGATGGCTTTGGTAGTTCATGGGATCAATCCATGAGCTGGGGATTGGGTCTAGGCCAATGTATGATCTGTTAGGGGACAATTATAGGCGAATGGATGGGAGTGGTATCAGTTATGGCCGAAGGGATGCAATGGGTCTAAAAGGTACCCATTCGCCCACAAATGGGTGTCTCCTTGGCCTAGTCAGTTACCCACGCCTTCTTCTATAAATGTGGGACCCTGGACACGAAAATGGAGATCAGTTTGAGAAGAAAAATACAGAGAGAGAGAGAGAGAGTGAAATTGACCACACAAGGTCGATATTGTTGTGGTTAATCATCGAATATGTTACGACCGATTGTGTAATGTCAAGGCCGACTGGAATGGGTACCAGAGGCAATGAGAAAGAGTTGGAAAAGGGCTCTAAGACTCCAGGGCTCTAATAACCCTCCCGAAGGGGTAAAATGGTCGAGATCAACAAAGTCGAAATTTTGAGCCAAGATTTTGGGAAGAAAAGAATGATGAGAAATATTAAGTTTTGATCAAATAAGACTTAACATGGTTCGGAGAAAATGAAAGAGTGGTCGAGCATCAAACTGGTGGTCTAGTCGCGAGCAATAAGAATCGATCGAAATTTTTTGAAATACGAGGTGGTTGAAGAATTGATAGTGAGTGAACCATGAGTTGAATAAGCTGCTCAAACATGTTTAGAAAATGAGTTAGATTGATCAGAAGGACGTTTTGGAAGCATCACGTTTTGGGAAGCACGACGTTTTTGAAGCTCGACATTTTAGAAGCACGACGTTTTTTAAGCACAAAGTTTTCAGAAAAACTTCGTATCACTAAAATATTATTTCAGAGAAAAAATAAGTCGGAAGCATTACAGGAATTCAGTAGGACGTGAAGTAAGCACGACGGGGTCGAAGCACGACTCTACCCAAATTTGGGCGAAAACCCTAATTTCCGTACTAAGGAATTTCTCCGGGATGCCGTAGGCTTGGGAAATATGTTCTGTCAAAGTCAGAATTCAGATTCTAATTTATTAAAAATATTTAGTGCATCAAAATGGGAGGGGAAAAATATTCGAGATTGATCGCAGGTCGAAAATATGTCGGAAGGGTCGAAATCAGGGAAATGGACCGAGAAGCACGAGGTGTCTCAATGCATGTGATCTGGATGTGGTGTAAACTGCATGTCAAGCTCTCGCTCTACACAAGAACAAGGTGTCGCCGTGCATGGAAGCAAAACATGCAGCGTGACATGTCGTAGCAGGAGGTGTCGCCACGCTTGTAACCGAAGCATGTTGATCGACATGTAGGAAGTTGTGCGTAGCGAAGCATGCACTCCCGCCATGCATCAAGCCATATGGACGTGTGTGTGTCTCTGTGCATGATCCTGAGCCATGAATCAGGACATGTGTTCACCCGTGTGTCACCGCGCATGCAACCGGAAGCATGCGGGCTGACACACAATCGCTCGTATGGCTTGATATTACTGTTCAGTGGTTTCTATATATACCTACCCCTCCCATCAGTTTCCAGACATCCCATTACAAATCAAAAACAATTTAAAAACGTGGCTAGAGCTATAGAGAGAAATAAAGTGGTCGAGTTAAGATTGTGGTCATTACTAAAGGCCGACACTCCACCGAGAAGTCAAGTTCTGTCCAATCGACAATTATCTACGATTGTGAGGTGGAAGCTCTGTCCAAATCAACCCGTATAATCCAGTCATATTCTTTTATGATCAAGTGGACGTGATGTCTAGGATCAGTTTATTTCCACGAGTTCAGATCTGTCGAAGTTCTGAAGCTCGATACTCTACCGGGAGGTTCGAATAACTGTCCAGAAGCTAAATAAAGTTATGTCTGAGTCAGATCAGTACAAGTCAGTTTCTTCATGATCAAGCCGAGGTTCTGTCCAAGTCAAGGTCAGTTCATTCCTGTCCATTCAAGATGTCAGCAATTGGTTTTCGCGAAGTCCTCTCCGATCAACCAGCTGCTTATCGGCATAGAACACTGTGAGTTGGTTATGTTTGAATTCCGTTTGGAGTTTAGGATAGTTTTATGTATTCTTGAGTTCCACCTGGAAATTAGGATAGGTCGAGTCGCATATACAGTAGAATGCTCAAGGTTATTTTATTTATATAACCAGACTCAGTTTAGCACGTGCTAAGCTGAGATGATATGGAATTAAGAATGAGTTAATAACCTGACTAGGACTAGGGTGCATCATGTTCTATATTTTTTCTTGTTGATATGGTTGAGTGCAGGTTCCCGTTATCTTTAAAGCTTGTTTCGTAGCAGGAGACAAAATTATTTGTGTAACGGTTTGATTGACTTGATTGAATGTTAGATTAGTTAAATGCTTTCTTTTTAATTAATCTTATTGATTGAGTTTAGCCAGGTCTTGGTAAGGGAGTGACTAACTGGTTGATTTATTTAGTTATAATATTATTGTCTAGTTTATTATATGTTAGTACTAAGGGTCATAGGCCATATAGACCGGACTACTGGTACTATTGGTTAGTGTTGAAGAGACGAGTCTAGTTAGGATCTTGAACATTAGCCTTAGGTTAGGTTCTGGATTAAGGTTGTGTAGAGTGTGTGTTGCCGACAGCATGTGCGTAACCCACCCATGCTAGGCTTGTTTATGGGTTGATTAGTGTTTCCTTGCCCTTGTATTCAGTGGGTTTAAGGAAACCCCTTATTCGCTGGATTGGGAAGACTCAGAGAGACGAGGTCATGGGCTAGGGCTGAGTGTTACACGACAGTGTAATGTGGCAATGACCCGATGGACTGTGGGCTGTCGCGCAGTGACCCGCCGGACTGTGGGCCGCGGTCGGTTGAAAGTTCCTTCTTCTGGCCTTTGTGGTAGGGGGATAGAATATTGCCGATGTAGGGGAACACGAAGTCACCATTTCCCGGGTTAGAGTGTTGTATTAGAGGGTCATGTTTAGTAAAGGGCAATGGAACCCTAAGGTAAGTGTAGCACCGATATACAGTGTTACTAGTTAGATCGAGTCGTAGTTAGTTAGAGTATTATAATTGTGTTTGTGTTTGGTTGGTGATTGATTGTCTTGCAAGTGTCTAACATTGAGTTCTAATTCCGGGTTAGGTACCTGATTAGTCTTGGTGTCTCTTTGGTTAGTATAGACCCGAAGTTGGCTGTTATATTGTTTGAGCTATTGCTTATGAAGGGTGATGGATATTGAAAGCTATGCGGTATCACTGATTGGCCAATCATGTTCTTGTCTGATTGTTGGTCGACCGGTTAATGATACTTGTATAGTCTAAGTGTCTAACACTACATGAGTACTGAACTCAGGCATATATATGGTTAACTAGGGGTTGATTGTCTAGCCTTAGCTTTGATTGCATGCTAGGGTTATATTGTTTGTTATTTTGGGTTGTATGGGTTATTAACTAGGTTATGGGTAGAGGCCGCCAGCTCACTAAGTAACATTAGGTTACTCCCAACTCCGTTTTCCTTTTTGCAGGTCACTTTAGTAAGGATGATCGGATAGCTTGGTGCTGGACGTTAGGACCTCCGGTGTAGATAAGCATGCCTTTTGTAAAAGGTATTTTGATTTTTGTTGTGTTGACTGGATTTGACATTAGGCCGGGTGTAATGACCCGCTCCCGGAGTATTTTTAAATTTGAAGAAAATAAATCGCGAGAGGTTTATTTGTACAAGGAGCGTATTTTTCTAAGTGTGGAAAAACTTGTATTCATGAGGGTTGGAAGAATGAGCCACATTTTTTTCTAAGTGTCAGATTTTCGGTAAACACATAGAGCAATCAAAATCTAAGCAAGGGAATTACAGACTGCCAGTTTAACAATGGAAAGTTTGGCTATCGAAGAATGCAGGTTCCAAGTAAGGCAAGTTTGATCAGGTTCAACTGACGAGATTATACGAAAAGAACGTCGGGTGTACGGGAGTCATATAAGGCAATAAGCGTAGATATTCTTGGAGCCATTGATGATAAGTTTGACAAAGCTAAATAAGGAAACAACACTTAATGGCCGGCTTTGTGAGCAAGTCCTGAAATAAGTATAAAAGGAGACTTCCAGCCTTCATTTCTTACTCAACTAATAAACAAGAATACAAGAATTAGAGAGAAGCTAGAGAATGAACGAAGTTCTTCGCAAGTAAACGCATGAAGGTTTAGTGTATTCGATCTTTTAAGATCAACCAAGGCGAAGGCATGATTCGTGGCAACTTAATAGTTAGTATTTTTTTTATCATAGTTGGATTTTTAGGATGAAGATTATGCGTTAAAGGAATTGTTTATGGAATGTTTGTTCTTCGTTCTTCGAGATAGTTCTCAAGGAGCGAAGAACGTTCATACATTCATAGGATATTTTAGATTGTGTGAAATGATGTTATGTTTAATTGAGATATTTACGTGAAATAATTAGATTTGATCCGACAAGAATTGGAATGTTAGGTTGAAAATGTTATAGAAACGGATTGAGAATTGAAGTAATTTAAGGAAAGTACATGATTAAGTTAAGGAAAAAAATATGTTATGTCTTCGAGCCGTAAAGATTTTATGATCATGTTTTGGCTTCGGCCGTTATGGACCTTCGGATTGCAGGTTGGCTTAGGCCGCAGGTTGGCTACAGCCGTAATGAACCGACGGGTCGCAGGTATGGCTATGGCCGCAGGTTTTGCTTCGGCTGTAGGTTTGTCTTCGTCCGCAGGTTCGGCTATGGCTGCAGGTGGATGGACCTTCGATCGGAATGTTAGGAAATGCTAAAGTAAAGGAATGATAGAATTTTTGACGGTTGAAGAAGGATCGAACAAAGAAGATCTGAGGAGTTCTTCGCCAGGAAACGCATGAAGGTTCAGAGTCATCGAGCTTTTAAGATCAACCGAGGTTAGGGCATGATTCGTGGCAACTTAATAGTTAGTAATTTTATCATAGTGGATTGTTAGGATGAACATTATGCGTTAGAGGAATTGTTTATGGAATGTTTGTTCTTCGAGATAGTTCTCAAGGATCGAAGAACATTCATACATTCATAGGATTTTTGCATGTTAGAATACGTGAAATGATGTTATATTTAATAGAGATGTTTACGTGAAATACTAGATTTGATCCGATAAGAATTGGAACGTTAGGTTTAAATGTTATAGAAACGGATTGAGAATTGAAGTAATTCAAGGAAAATAAGGGATTAGAAGAACGTGATTAAGTTAAGGAAAAAGAATATGTTTTGGCGTCGGGCCGTAAAGATGCCATGATCATGATTTGGCTTCGGGCCGTGTATGTTGGCTTTGGCCGTTATGGACCTTCGGGTCGCAGGTTGGCTTTGGCCGCAGGTTGGCTACGGCCGTAATCGACGGACGGGTCGCAGGTTTGGCTTCGGCCGCAGGTTTGGCTATGGCCACAAGTTGATGGACCTTCGGGTCAGAATGTTAGGAAATTCTAAAGTAAAGGAATGATAGAACCAGATGTTAGGTTGTTAGTTTTTGAATGCATTAAAACGAATAAGTAATAGGAAAGAAAATTGGCTAAGTAATAAATGATGGAAACAAATTGCTAGGTTGATAGATGGGAATTGCTAGGTTATTAGAATGGAATATGGAATTTGATTGCTTGATTATTGAGTTGAATGTGGGCGGTTTTGAGCATCCTCACTGAGTAATTTTTTATACTCATGCCTCCTTTTGCGGATGGAGGTAAGTTTGATTGTGGACCAGAGCGAGAGTTTATAAAGACCATAGGGAAAGGGTATTTTGAAATTTGTTAATGTTTGAGAAGTTTTATAAAGATCTTTACTTAAAATTTTCAACGTGTTATTCAAATCTTCCCGGATTGGGGTGTTTCACCGAGCCTATTCTTGAATTACTCAATGTATGACTATTTCTTTGACTCAATAAAGTATTTATTTTATATGTGCGTCATGAGTACTCTTATATTTGACAAGTCTGGTCTAACACAAAGTTAGCTCTTGGTACGGGTTGAAAATCCTTAGGCCTTGATCTAACGGATATGATACGAGTTGAAAAGCCTTAAACCATGATTTAGCGAGACGAGTTAGTGGATGAACTGGTCTAGGTCTCAGAGTAAGTTCTATGACTCTGACCGTATTGTCCCTAGCCCTTCATGTAGCTCTTCCAGACCATGGTGTTAGGTTGAACGGTCAGTCATGTTCTTGTTGGATTGTTGGCTGGCCGGTTTGCTCATCTCTAATCCTGGGTGTTGGTTGGTCTATCGGTCATGTTCTTGTTTGATTGTTGGCCGGAAGGTCGACCATATGTCTAGGACGGTTCGGGGGTGTTACAGAGGTGGTCTCAGAGCACGGTTTTGTTCATGCTTCTGGAACTCTTGATTTAATCAGCTTTCAAATATTTTATCGAGTATAAAGATTCACAAAAGGCATTAGGGAAACCGGTCACGTCCAGCGATTGGATTTATTGTTTTAGGAACTAGGATTAGATAGTGGAATCTAGAATTGTTAGGTTTTTGGTTAGCATTGCAAGGTTTTTTTTTTAGCATTGCCGTTAGGTTGTTGATTAGTATTTGTTGAGGTACTTGTTGACTAACTTGCGTCTCAAGTGTTCTATAAAGTTTCATATAGTAAGTGAGTTCGTTGATCAGAAATTTAAGGATGGAAACCTTAAAGTAGAGGGATTTCGAGGCCAAAAACCCAAACCCGAAGCGAGAGAGGAGAGAGGTTCATAGGAACTTGACTGTGGTATGGACTGGACAGATGGAAAGAAACAAGACATCACAAGAAAGGTTTTCATCAGAATATTTGGGTTAAGAGAGATCGAGAAGGATTTGAAGAATCTGGACAAGGATGATATCTATCTAAAGGACAAGATAGTATCATTGGAAATGATAGTGTTATGGCAGAGTAAAAGCAACAAGACGACTCAGTGATCATTCAAGAAAAGAGATATGAAGGCGATTGTGGCAACCTGGAGGAGGAAAGTCAAGGGACAGTGGCAGGCAAAGTAAAGGGTTATGACGTTGAGTTGAGAATGAAGGAAGCATGGGAAATCACAAAGTAAATACAGGAAAGGTTTCAAGACTAAGGGAAATGCTATGAAGTGTATCAAGATAGAGTGAGTTTAGAATCAGGAATCTGGATGGAGACCAAAGAAATCAAACAAAGATATCAAAGGCGAGCCGACGAAGAAACACATCAAATGACCAAGACCGCAAGACAACGTAATCTAAGGAGAAATTGTCATTAGGGAGGAGCATGTCGTGAAGCTGAGCACTTGGACATATAAGAATTCGAGGACGAATTTATGAAGGGGGTGGGGAGAATGTAATAACCCTCCTGAAGGGGTAAAATGATCGAGATCAACAAAGTCAAAATTTGATTTTTGGAAGCAAAGAATGATAAGAAATGTTAAGTTTTGGTCAAACAAAACTTACAATGGTTCGGAGAAAATGGAAGAGTGGTCGAGCATCAAACTGTGGTCACGTCGCGAGCAAAAAGGATCGATCAAGAAATTTTGAAATACAATAAAAATAAGAATCGATCGAGAAACTTTGAAATACGAGGTGGTCGAAGAATTGATAATGAGTGAACCATGAGTCGAATAAGCTGCTCGACCATGGTTAGAAAATGAGTTAGATTGATCAGAACGACGTTTTGGAAGCATCACGTTTGGGAAGCATGACGTTTTAGAAGCTCGACGTTTTAGAAGAACGACGTTTCTTAAGAACAAAGTTTTCAGAAAATCTTCATATCACTAAAATATTATTTCGGAGACAAAATAAGTCGGAAGCAGGACAGGAATTAAGTAGGAAGGGAAGTAAGCACGACGGGTTCGAAGCACGACGGGAAAACCCAAAGTTGAACGAAAATCCTAATTTTGGTATTATGGAATTTCTCTGGGAAGCCAAAGGCTTGGGAAATATTTTCCGTAAAGGTCAGAATTCAGATTGGAATTTATTAAAATTATTTTGGGCATCAGAATGAGACCGGAAAAATATTGATTGCGGGTCAAAAATATTCCGAAAGGGTCGAAATCAAGCGTATGGACCGAGAAGCAGGAGGTGTATCAATGCGTGTGATCTGGACATGGTGTCAACTTCCTGGAAAGCTCCCTGTCTACACAATAAATAGTTGTCGCCGCGCATGGAAGTAGAACATGCAGCCTGAGATGTCATAGCATGAGGTGTCACCGCACATGTAACCGAAGCATGTTGATCGACATGTAGGAAGCTGTGTGTCGTGACGCATGCAATCCAGCCATGCAGCAAGCCATCTGGACGTGGGTGTGTCTCTGTGCATGAGCCGGAGTCATGCATCGGGACATGTGTTCGCCCTTGTGTCACCGCACATGCAACCGGAAGCATGCGGGCTTACACACAGTCGCTCGTATGGCTCGATATTACTGGTCGATGGTTTCTATAAATACCAACCCCTCCCCTCAGTTTCCAGACATCCCATTACACACCACATACAACTTAAAAACGTGGCTAGAGATAGAGAGAGAAATAAAGTGATTGAGTAAAGAGTGTGGTCATTTCTAAGGGCCGATCGACAATTCTCCACGATTGTGAGGTGGAAGCTCTGTTCAAATAAATACGTCCAAGCCAGTCATATTATTTTATGATAAAGTTGTGGTGCTGTCCAGGATCAGTTTAGTTCCACGAGTTCAGATCAGTTGACTTTCTGAAGCTCGATACTCTACCGGGAGGTTCGGAGAACTATCCAGAAGCTAAATAAAGTTATGTCTGAGTCCAGATCAGTCAAAGTCAGTTTCTTAATGATCAAGCCTAGGTTCTGTCCAATTCAAAGTCAGTCCATTCAAGACGTCAGGAATGGGTTTTGGCCAAGTGCTCTGGGATCAACCAGCTGCTTATTGACATAGAACATTGTGAGTTGGTTATGTTTGAATTCCCTTTGGAATTTAGGATAGTTTTTGGTTATGCTTGAGTTCCACTTGGAACTTATGATTGATCGAGTCACATATACTCACGTTATTTCATGGTAGAGTCCTTAAGGTTATTTAATTTATTGAACCGGACTCAGTTTAGCACGGGCTAAGCTGAGATGATATGGAATTAAGATTGAGTTAACCTAACTAGGACTAGGGTGCATGATGTTATATATTCTTGCTTATTGATATTTTTGAGTGCAGGTTCCCGTTATATTTAAATATAGTTTCATAGAAGGAGGCCGAAATATCTGGGTAACTGTTTGATTGACTAGATTGAATGTTAGATTAGTTAAATGATTGCTTTTTTAATTAATCTTGTTGATTGAGGTTAGCCAGCTTTTGGTAAGGGAGTGACTAACTGGTTGATTTATTTAGTTATGATATTTTTGTTTAGTTTATTATATGTTAGTATTAAGGGTCTAAGGCCATATAGCACGGACTACTGGTACTATTGGTTTGTGTTGTTGAGTCGATTCTAGTAAGGATATGGAACATTAGCCTTAGATTAGGTTCTGGATTAAGGTTGTGTAGAGTGTGTGTTGCCGACAGTCTGTGAATAACCCACCCATGCTAGGCTTGTTTAGGGGTTGATTAGTGTTTCCTCGCCCTTGTATTCAGTGGATTTAAGGAAACCCCTTATTTGCTGGATCGGGAAGACTCAAAGAGACGGGGTCATGGCCTAGGGCTGAGAGTTACACGACGGTGTAATGTGGTAGTGACTCATTGGACTGTGGGCTGTCGCGCGGTGACCCGATGGACTGGGCCGCGGTCGGTATAAAGTTCCTTCTTCTGGGCTTTGTGGTAGGGAGATAGGATATTGCCGATGTAGAGTAACACGAAGTCACCATTTCTCGGGTTAGAGTGTTGTATTAGAGGGTCATGTTTAGTAAAGGGCTATGGAACCCTAGGGTAAGTGTAGCACCGATATACGGTGTTACTAGTTAGATCGAGTCGTAGTTAGTTAGAGTATTATTATTGTGTTTGTGTTTGGTTGGTGATTGATTGTCTTGCAGGTGTCTAACATTGAGTTCTAATTCCGGGCTAGGTACCTGATTAGGCTTGGTGTCTCTTTGGTTAGAATAGACCCGAAGTTGGCTGTTATATTGTTTGAGCTATCGCTTATGAAGGGTGGTGGATATTGAAAGCTATGCAGTATCATTGATTGGCCGATCATGTTCTTGTCTAATTGTCGGTCGACTGGTTTACGATACTTGTATAGTCTAAGTGTCTAACACTACATGAGTATTGAAATCAGGCATATATATGGTTAACTAGGGGATGATTGTCTAGCCTTAGCTTTGATTGCATGCTAGGGCTATATTGATTGTTATTTTGGGTTGTATGGGTTATTTACTAGGTTATGGGTAGAGGCCGCCAGCTCACTAAGTAACATTATGCTACTCCCAACTCCATTGTCCTTTTTGCAGGTCAATTTAGTAAAGATAATCAGATAGCTTGGTGCTGGACGTTAGGATCGTCGGGGTAGAATTTCATGCCTTTTGTTAAAGGTATTTTGATTTTCGTTGTGTTCACTCGATTTGACATTAGGCCGGGCCCAGTCTTTAATTATTCAATGTAGGAATACTTATTTAAATCAATTAATTTTTTTTTATGTGTGCATCATGAGTACTCTGATATTTGACTAGTCCGGTCTAACACAACATTAGGTCTAGCTACGGGTTGAAAAGCCTTAGGCCTTGATCTAACGGAAACGCTAACTCTTGGTAGGGGTTGCAAGGCCTTAAGCCATGATTTAGCAGGACGAGTTAGTGGATGAACTGGTCTAGGTCGCGGAGTAAGTTCTATGACTCTGACCGGATTGTCCCTAGCCCGTCATGTAGCGCTTTCGGACCATGGTGTTGGGTTGGATGGTGAGTCATGTTCTTGTTTAATTGTTGGCTGGCCGGTTGGCTCATCTCTAACCCTGGGTGTTGGCTGGTTTATCGGTCATGTTCTTGTTTGATTGTTGGCCGGTGGGTCAACCATATGTCTAGGACGTATCATGGGTGTTACAAGGGTGGCCATTGAACCATCGCCCATAACAATCGATCGGTATGATCGTATTGTTGGGCCGGTTTTGCATTGGTTGCATCTAGTCTCTTCCTTCTCGGTTTTGATTACTTTATCTTCATATTCTACTCTGTATTTGCGTGAGGAATGGTGTGGTTTGGTGTCGGAATTTGCTTGGTAATGAGCAAAGGTCATGTCCGAATGGAACCAACCACAAACCAAGGTTCATGGATGATTGGATGGTTTGTCCGATGGGTCTGAGCCGTGGATCGGTTCGCCTTTGTTTTGGAAAGGGGAATTCCGTGGGTTTATTGGTGTTGGATGGGATATTGGGATGTGGCCTTGAGTAGGTCCAAATAGATTGGATCAAGTCCCACTTGATTGGTTATAGAAATGGTCTGATTGACTGTGAAACAAATCGGTTGGACTGTGCGGTTGTGTATAGAACCTAAGGGTCATGATGCAAGTGAGTGGGCGAACCTAGGAATTTGGCTGGTTCAGGTATCAATTCCAAGGCCATTGGTCGGACTTAAGTTGGGGCCGTCTTATCCTTGATTCTAGCTTTGTGTACGGGTGGAATTCATGGGTGGTCCGGTGAATTGATATGTGGGTGGCGAGTATACTTAGATGTGTCCTAAGCATATGGATGATTGCATATGATTCCTTTGTCAATGATTGTGATGGTTGGGTCCACGGGTTGTGTCCCTAGTCTTAGTCCTATCACATCCATACCCAACCTAGACCATGAGTCGGTTATGCGGACAGTCGCAATCGTTCCAGAGATTGGGCGGTTGGGATAAACGGTTGGAAGGACCCGAAGGGCACGAGCTTCCAAGAGTCATGAGTTACCAAAGTCTGTGAGTTACCAAAGGATGCAAGTAACCAAAAGGTACGAGTTGCCAAGGGTTTCAAGTATCAAAGGGTACGAGGACCAAAGGGTGCCATCGAGCAAAGGGTGCATGTTCCAAACGGTACCATTGGATGCAGGTTTTGTCTGATCCATATGGTTCAGTCCATGGCTTGTAAAGTCAGCACATACAAACATGTCGTCATCCAAAAGGTACAAACTTGTCGTGATACAAGAGGTATGAATGTATTGTGATCCAAGAGATGCAAACGGGTCGAGACCGAAAGGGTGCAAACGTTTGGGACTGAAAGGGTATGAATGGTTCGGGTCCGAAAGTGTACAAAGGATTCAGGACCGAGGAGGTACGAATGGATCGTAACCTAAAAGGTGTGATTGTTCAAGGAAGGTTGTGGATGATCAGATCATTGTTTAGAATTGACGATCTGATCCATAGATGATGGATCAAGGTGTCGGATCTAACCTGGGTTGATGAATACTTAGGTTTTTATGAACAAGTTAGATCTGTTGTCTTGGATATAGTCCATGGCCGGTTAGGCAATATGAAGACCCATCTGTGCTAAGTCATGTGAGGATGGTTGGTTTATCGACTTAGGATCAAATGGGCATTGTCAGTCCATAGGATGGACAAAAGGGTATTGGATGGTGCATGTGCCGAGATATGCCAGATGCATATGCTTAACCAGGGAAGACTTCTCAAAGGTTACTTTGTCAGTGGGGATGGCTGGTTGAATAACTAAGTACCCAAAAGGAGTTGTTTTATGCAGGAACTAGGATAAGGACATTAATTAAGATCATTGAGTGATCATGGTCCAGTAAACAAGTATGTGTAGTTCATATCAATGGAGGACCGATGAGCTACTAAGCTCTGTGGATGTGGGAAAGGTATGATTTATCAAATACTTGGATATATTAGAATCTGGTTAAGATGCTGGTAGAATAGTTTAGGGGAACGCAACCTCGGATCAGTATGGTTTTGTTTGGGTTTAGGATCGACCTTTGAGTTAGTTAGTATTTGATCTAACTAATCAATGTGGAGGCGTTTCGACTGGAGAAGTATTAGATTGGTTTTAGACCAATGGTATATAGAAAATATTACGTTGTGTACAAGTTGAAAGGATCTAAGCTAGGAATAGACTAAGGTAGTCGTAAGCTACGGTCTAAGATGGCCCTCGCCTTTAGGTGAAAGTATTAATAATGGCAAAAAATCCGGAGGTTTGGTCAGTTTATGGACCAAGGGACGTGAGGCTTCGATCGCGGCCTTGTCGGTCGTGTTTGGGTCTAACAAGTTGTATCAGAGCGGAGTTGATCCTGTGGAGGACACTTCTCAAAGATGTTGAGTTCAAACCGACATTTGTTTCTGAAAAACTAAGTTAATTCTAAAAACCTTAGTTATGGTGAGCCAAGTGAGAGTAGAGGTAAGTAGGGTATCATGCTTGTGAACGGGAAAATTCCAAGGTGAACCGGCTTAGCCAATATAAAGTCTCCAAGGGCAAGAGCCTTATACTAGAATGTTTGTCAACCCAGTTACTAAGTAGTAATGAACGATCTTGAAATGACATGAGGTGTGATATCCTTGTATAATGACGGTTGAGGTATATTACAAACACTCTTGTGAATGGTGTCAGCATTCGCAAAAGTGTGACCCTTTGGGGAGTGGTATGGGACGTTTTCCAAATGTGTGATCACCGCGTTCCTAATCATCTAGGAATTTTCATGATTGGTGGTGTGGAGACACACGTACTTTTCGACACAGGGGCTACACATAGTTTTGGGTGTCTAGAACTGGTCGGAAAGGGTCTGTTCCGTCTGGAATCTGGGGATAATTTGAGGTTAGTGAAGGCAGCTAGTGGGAAATTCATGCATTCACTAGTCCTTATGATAAATGTACCAGTGATGATCCAAGGTAAGAATCTACTTGTGGATCTGATTGTTGTGCGCCTTCAGAATCAGTAGGTGATCCGAGGCATGGTCTCGTTGGGAAAGTATCAGGCCACTCTCGATTGCCACAAGGGTCGTGTGCGATTGGAGACTGAACCTCACCCAGTTGGATACCAAAGTCTGAGTCCAGATCTGGGGAAAGTAGTGGTTTCAGCAGTCCGTGCGGAACGGATGCTTAGACGGGGTTGTGAGGCCATTCTTTCCACAAACATCATTATGGAGGACGACAATTCTATTTATCTGAAAGATCTGTCGAGGGCTCGTTGGTGTCTGAGTTCCCAGATGTGTTTTGTTCGCTACAGGGTGTCCCCCTGATAGGTCGGATCCATTCATGATTGAACTAGAACCAGGGACAGATCCACTGTTCAAGAGTCCGTATCAAATGGATCCAGCCGAGATGGCCGAGCTGAAGTCGACCACGTCCGAGAAGGGACCAGGGTCAAAGTACAACCAAGTTAGAGATAGACCTAGGGGTGGGATTTCAATTTCATCGAGTCCATGAGGGGAGGTTAAAATTATGACAAATTCCGGTGATGGACAGTAGTCAAGTCTGAGGACTTGTTCATGTCTGAGTTCCCAAATGTGTTCCGTTCTCTACAGGTTGTCCCTCCTGATAGGTCAGATCTAATCATGATCTAACTAGAACCAGGGACAGCTCCACTGTCCAAGAGTCCGTATTGGATGGCTCAACTATCCGAGAGTCTGTATCAGACAGCTCAACTGGCCTAAAGTTTGTATTCGATGGCTCAACTATCCGATAGTTTGTATTGGACAGCTCCACTGTCCTAAAGTATGTATCGTAAGGCTCAACTATCCGAGAGTATGTATCGGACAGCTCCACTGTCGTAAAGTCTGTATAGGACGGGTCAACTGTCTGAGAGTATGTATTGGACAGCTCCACTGTCCAAAGGTCTCGATCGGATGGCTCAACTATCCGAGAGTCTGTATCAGACAGCTCCACTGTCCTAGTGTCTGTATTGGACAGCTCAACTGACCAAGAGTCAGTATCGCATGGCTCCAGCCGAGATGGACGAGCTAAAGAAGCAATGGGAAGAATTGCTTGACAAGGGGTTCATACGTCCGAGTAGTTCCCCTTGGGGTGCACCTGTCCTCTTTTTGAAAAACAAAGATGGTTGACGTGGGTGTGTTTTTATGTATTAATAGGTAATAGTATCCTAAACAAACAGCTATTAACCCTTAATCCTAACACACAAAACAATAATACTCTTGTTAAGAGAGATCAAGTGTAGTACTTAGGGATCGAATCCACAGAGAACAATGACACACAATAGATTTCTTATTTCTAAAGGCTAACTAGGTAACTATATATATTGGTAGCAAGTAATCAGGTCAAGGAAATATTCCTTATTAGAAGGTATAGATTCAACATGGAAATATGCTAATAATGCAATATGGAAATATGCTAATAATGTAAATAGAGAAATATGCTAGTAATGTAAATATGAAAATATGCAAGATCTAGGGTTTCAGACAAGTGGATTATAGTAGATAGAAGTTAAACGTATTTAATCATGGAACTCGAAATCTAATGTAAAAGACACCAGCTCTCGCATGCGCGCCTAATCTATTGAATAAGTCCAATGTCTCAGCTCTCGCTTGTTGACATAGAATGATCGTAGATCGATGGCAATGATCCTGCATTGATTAATGGTTTCTTGAGTCAAGCGTTATGACCTAATTCGACAAATTTACTAGATTGATTAAATCAACTCTCATTTTTTTCTAGCAACCTAGCTCAACATAATAGATTCCGGTAGTAGATCATGGGGTCGTTTGCGCCTAACTATCCTATTATCAGGGTTGTAGTTGGCTAATCCATCAGTACCATTGATAAACCCTACACCTAGTTGATAACTACTCAAAGTACCATTGATAAACCCTACACCTAGTTGATAACTACTCAGACATAATTAAAGTGAGAATAATAATCTGAATAAAATGCATAGATAAAATATTGGGGTTTCAAAGCACACTTAGAACACACTAGCACACACACACAAGCTCTTACCCCCTTAACACTAGCACAAAACCAGTACACTTAGCATGGTGCAATACATAAAGTATAAATATAAAACCCTAATGTCTAGGTCAAAACTCATCCAAGGGTAATCTTGTAATCTTGTGTCATGTCTCTAACTTGGTCATGTAACATCGGTCGACACCTACGTTGTATCGTCGATCGATGGTAATCTCGTACTTCAATTCTCTTTGATGATCAGCTATGGATTATTCCTCTCCAAATGCTCCAAAAGCTCCAAGTATCTCCATATATCTCCAAAACATACTTGGACCTGAAAAGACCTCAAAACATACCCTATCCTGGTATAACAACCAAATCAATTCTACCAACAACTTAGCAAATACTAGTCTCACTAGACCCTCTACTGATTTCATTTTTTTGCATAAAATAAAAGTGTAGGTGTTACCTTGTGAGTATCGATCAAGAGACACATGGACTCTTACCTCTGCAAGTATCTGAACACACATGCAGTCTTCTCTGATTCTTTTCCTCTCTCTCTTCTCACTTATTCTCAGTAAATGTCTCCCTTCTTTTGAGGGTATCATTTTATTTTTTTAATTGACTGAGATATTTGGATAGGGTTCCATGAATCAAACCATAATGGTTTTTGCCACCAGATTCTGTTCACTTCTTTTTGACCTTTTTATCTCTTTCTAGGATCATATTAATCAAGATTTAATGGTTGTAGCCACCAAATCCTGTTTCACTCCTTGCTTTAATCTGAAGGGGAGAGAGAGGGGAATCCGAAGCACACAGACTTTTGCCTTCCAGACTTGCAGAAGGAATCCGATTCAATGTATACCAAATCCCAAAGCAAGCAAATAATGTCAGGATTAGTGTTGAAAATCAGCAAATCAGCTTTGGTTCCTTCAAACTTTCTAAGCAAGTTTGATATAGCGGCAGGATGATCCACTTTGGTATCTCTATTAATCTCTGCAAATAACCTTCTAAGAATGGTGCTTATAGCATGGTTAGTCAATAATAAATCTAGATCATAGTCCTCTTCTTCACTCAATAATTTTTTTTGAAAAACTTATATAGATAGTAAATAAAACTCAAAAATAATAAAATAGCATTAGCGAACCTCTCCTAGACTTAAATTACATTGCCCCCAGTGTAAGCTGCCCCGGATTTGTTAAAAATATTTAAATCATAAGTAATTAGCTTAAGTATAAAACTCGATACCTCTCTCTGTAAGAGAGCGTCGATCGATGGTCGGATATGGGTGTCGATCGTTGCTAAACCTGTAAGTTTCTATTGCTTATAAAACATAAAATAAAACACAATATCGGTAATATCTCCCCGGACTAAAACAACACTATCGTCAGTGTTATACAATCTGAGATTGGGGAACAAATAAATCATAAGGACCACTTTTAACAAGGAAAACTGATACACCTGCTCACTGATGGTGACCGTCGATCGACACAGTTAAGTGCCTATCGATTGATGCATTGCTTACTCCGTCGATCGGCAGTGATCAAGTGTCTATCGATGCTCTATGCAGATTGTCTTCCTCAGATTTTTTTTGTAATCTCCCAACAAGAAAACATGCCCATTCCGAGGGCCAATATCGTCGGTATGTCGTCGGAATAAACGTATTCCGACGACATATCGAGGATATATGTCCTCGGGAAAAACTCCTCGAAATTACATTTTCCCTCGGAATTTTCTGACGGAATTCCAAGGAAACAAAATTTCGAGGAAACTGTGAGGACCACAATTCGTCGAAAAAGTCCTCGGAATATACCGCGGAAGTTATCCCTCGGTATATACCGAGGACCATTCCGAGGGACGAATCCTCGGAAGTTCCGACGAGTTGTTCCGAGGAAGCCTGTTCCTCGGAAAATTCCGAGGAAGCCTTCCCTCGGAAAATTCCGAGGAACTTGTCCCTCGGAATATACCGAGGAACCTCTCCCTCGGAATATACCGAGGAACATGGTTCCTTGGAATATCCCAAAAAAATATTTTTTTAAAAAAAATTAAATTTTGAAATTTAAATTCAAAAATATAAAATTAAAATTAAAATTGAAAACATATTATATAAAATTCAAAGTCGTACAAATAAAAATAAAACATTCAGAGTTTTTGAAAAAAAAAACTACGGGTTTTGGGATTTGGGTCTGGCATGCTCGGGAACACCTCGTTCGGGTGCAACCTCCTCATCATCTTCATCACTTGCTCGTTCAGCTTCCTCTGTGCCTCAAAGCCTGCCTGTTGAGTCGCCATCTGGGTCTCCAACGTAGATATGCGATCATCTTTGACCTGCAACTGACCCATAAGTACTTCTGGATCAACAAATGGCGGTGGTGCAGCAGAAGACGGAACCGACGACCCAAACCGAACAAACGTCCCTTCTTCTTTGGAACCGACTGAAATAGAAAAATGCCAAATTTAAATAATAGAAAAGATGAATTGAACTTTAAAAAAAGAACTTACCGATTCAACGATTTCGTTGATCCGAACCCGAGGCAACTAGGTCGAACCCGTCGAATCGTCATCCTCGGTTTGAAGCTGAGACACTTCGTCTTCCAGCTGAGTGTCGATAAGGGTGACCACATCCTTCACAACACCATCATCAATCTGGCCGGTCTTCTTGTTGGTATACGCCCTCTTCATTAGGGCGAGATCATCAACCGGCTCGCCCTCATTTTCATCCGCCTTGAAAAAAAACATAAATTAAACAAACATTAGTAATTAGAAGAAATGCACAAAAATAAAATTTAAAAACTTAAATAATAGAATAAAGAGCGACTAGTTTACCATGCGATCCCCCAGAGTGGCAATAGATTGAGCACCCAAGTTATGCTTGAAGATGCCCTTCCCTTTACGGTCGCTCATGCGGTTGGTGGAGTTGGTGGAAGAAGTTTGTTTCGTCTCATCCTTACTCCAATGCACACCCAACTCCTGCCAGACCGTGGGGTTCATCAACTTTGGGACCTTTTAATAAAAAAAAATGTTAAATAAATAAAAAATATTTTATTAAATTAAAAAATTGTTTATTAAATAAAAACCAACCTTGTTTATTTCCCACTTCTTCTTCCACTCGTGGATCTGCTTCCCATAGTTCTCCATAACTTTATGGACGAAGTGGTGATAGATATACAAGGTATCATCGGCATTCCAGTTGAATTCTTGCTGAAAATAAAACACTATTAGTAGAAAATTTATATTAAAGATTAAAAATATAAGTAAAAAATTGGAATACTTACCGCAAACTGTTGAAACCACAGATGCTGCTTGTCGGCAGGGAAGTCGGTGAAAGTTGGATGTCCCTTGTCGAGGGCCGAGTACATCATACGGTTGATCCATGTGCTGATCCCGTTCGAGGAACGGTTAAGCCTAATAAAAAGAACAAATTATTAAAAATGAATCAAATTTTAATGAAAAAAAAGGTTTAATTACCATGTTTGACCCCGTCCATGTGGATACGGAGTGAGGTAGGGAAGATGGTCACGACCGGGCTGTCGAACAAACTCCGCAACTCTCATCACTCCCGGAGGACCCTTAGGAGCAGGAGCAGGAGCGGGTGCAGCAATGGGAGCGGGAGGAGCATGAGAGGGAAATGGAGAGGGAGATGTATGGTAGGAGCTGTGGGGCGATACGGAACCCTGAATGGAGTGGCTCCCCGTACCACCACGACTACGATGCTGTTGAGGTCGGCTCTGATCATCATAAGACCTGTATATATATATATTTAAAAAAAATCCCAAGTAATAGTTTTTAATCACAAAAGATGTTTTATAGATACTAAAAATGTTTAATTTTTTTTAATAATTATAGAAATAGTTTAATATTTTTTAAAAAATTGTTAGTATACATGATTTATATATATAATTACAAAAATAGTTTAATAATTACAAAAATAGTTTTAATATATAAAAGTTATAATTTTTTTATAAATTGTTATTATACATGATTTATACATATATATATATATATATGTATAAAAATATTAAAATTTTTAAAAATTGTTATTATACATGATTTATATATATATGTATAAAAAATTATAAATCATTTATAAATATAGAAAAAGCTTTATAAATATTTTTAAAATTTTTAAAAAATGTTTTATTATACATAGTTTATTACTGGAAACTTGAAAAATATTTTTAAAAATCAAAAAATGTTTTTAAAAATCAAAAAACATTTTAAAAATACAAAAATATTTCCAAAAAAACTAAAACAACAATCAAAACAACAATCCTAACTTAAACTATCCATTCAATCCTAAACTATCCATCAAACAACCTAAAATCCGAAAATCTAATCTAACAAACCCTAAGAAATTGAAAAATACAAGGTTTACATAGATTCTTACATGATTTTAGAAGTGGAGTAGAGATGTGGGGTTGGGTAGTGAACTCGCCGGCGAGAGTTGAGAGAGATCGGAGAGAAATGAGAGAGATGAGAGAAATGAGAGAGATGCGGCGGAGAAGAAGAAGAAGAATTGTTATGTTATGTATTTAAGAATTCCGACGGACACGGGGTCGTCAGAATCATTAACTTAGGGTTCGCGAAAATTTTCACGCGGATTGGTTTTCCCGGGTAAGTAAAATCTGACGGACAGTACCTTCCTCGGAATTTCCTCGGACAATTCCGAGGAAATAAGGATTGGGTCTGAAATACATACTCTTCCTCGGAATTTCCTCAGAATTTTCCGAGGAACTAGGGATTGGGTCTGAAAAACACCTAGTTCCTCGGAATATCCTCGGAAAATTCCAGAGGAACAGGGGTTTGGGGTTTCAAAACCTCGATTTTTTTGATCGTATTTCATTTTTTATACAAGTGTAATGCATACCATTGAGGATTCTTTGTATAGATGATCATAAACCATGCAATAACAAAATTTCAAAAATAATTGTAAGTATTCCCTTTAACGTTTATTAAAGTGTATAAGTGTTTCTTTTATGTTGTGTGGTTTTCATTCATGCAATCGTAAAAGTGTTTGTTATCGTCTAAAACACCAAATTTTGAATTCATAATCTGGTTAAGACACTTAATGAAAGTTATATACGTGTTAATCAATCCGCAAAACGTTGTTTTCGGTTTAAAACTTCTTGTTCCTCGGAATTTCCTTGGAATTTTCTGAGGAAATTCTGAGGAATTTTTAAAAATACATACTCTTCCTAATTCCGAGGAAATTCCGAGGAACATGGGTTTGGGGTTTCAAAACCTCGATTTTTTTTGGTCGTATTTCATTTTTTATACAAATGGAATGCATACCATTGAGGATTCTTTGTATAGACGATCATAAACCATGAAATAACAAAATTTCAAAAATAATTGTAAGTATTCCCTTTAACGTTTATTAAAGTGTATAAGTGTTTCTCTTATGTTGTGTGGTTTTCATTCATGCAATCGTAAAAGTGTTTGTTATCGTCTAAAACACCAAATTTTGAATTCATAATCTGGTTAAGACACTTAATGAAGGTTATATACGTGTTAATCAATCCGCAAAACGTTGTTTTCGGTTAAAAACCTCTTGTTCCTCGGAATTTCCTCAGAATTTTCTGAGGAAATTCTGAGGAATTTTTAAAAATACATACTCTTCCTCGGAATATTCCGAGGAAATTCCGAGGAATAGTATTTTATAATCAAATATGTGTTAAATGATATTTTAATTTGTTAAGACACTCACATAAGTAAACATCCATCCAGCAAATTCTCTCTGCTTAATTTCTTCTAGTTCCTCCTCTGTGGCGTATCTATATTCGAACCGCTTTTCTGCCATGAAAATCATGTACATGTGATGACAATAATGTTTTTAAAAAGGTATAAATGTTAATTTGTTAAAATAAAAATTTGTAAGATAATAAACTTACCTCTCATATTGAAGAACATCTTTGCAGTTGGTGAGCAAATATGTTTGCAAATGACTTCGCTCATGCTCAGTAAGTCGACGATCCTTTGGTTTTCCTCTAAGTCGTCCAACATCTGTGAAAATATCTGGAACCTTAACATGATATGTTCCCGTTCGCCTCTATCATCATGCCGAGCAGGTCTTCTGTTTTTGGTCTGAACTCCTGCTGGAAAGTAGTACTCGGCAAAATTTGAAATTTCTTCATTGATCATCTGTGCGACTATAGAACCTTCCACCCTACTTAAATTTTTCACCTTCTTCTTAAAATGTAACATATACCGCTCATATAGATACATCCATCTATACTGCACAGGACCACCAAGTTCTAATTCTCTTGACAAGTGAATAACAAGATGCTCCATAACATCAAAAAAGTAGAGGGAGCGGGGGTGTACGACTAGACTAAGAAGGCAGGGATCGAGTGTTTGAAGGGTGTTGCAGGGTTGTTCTGTTGGATGAACTTAGGTTTCTTGCTCAACACGAAAACGAAAGAAGGTGAGCTCGAGCTTTGGGACGTGATCTTGAAGGAACTGAAGCTGAATATATCGCCGGGATCTTCGTGCCACTGCTCGGAGTATGGATGGTTTAGGGTTTGTTTTGCTAATATGAGTGAGAAGACATTGGAGATCGCGTTGGAGAGAATATATGAGTTCATGGACCGACGAAGGATGATTTAAAATTGTTAAAAATCAAAAAGTAAATTCAATCTGAATATATATATTCTTTTTGGTGGTTAATACATGGGGGAAGGGGAGATTTAATTTTTTTGGGAAAGACAAGATAATTAATTGAGCCCATTGATGAAAGTGGGTTTCGATTTGTTTCTCTTTTCTAGATATATCATTGTTTGTTTTCTTGCTTTGAACGAAGCAAGTTAATTTCATGTTCATTAAGGTTGATTTGTAATGTTTGCTGTTGTATGCGAAAATGAAACCATTCCCTTTTGTTTATCATACCATAAAATATCACAAAATATATCTATTTCAAGTCTAAATGTATACTATATACGCTTATTAAATAACGTAAACATGTTTTGCTCAACTGATTAAAAACAAACTGTTTGCGTCAATATTTAATGAATTTGAACACTGGAAATGCATTAGTGTTGATACTATCAAATTATTAATTGATGAATATCTTTATATAACTATTGAATTGCCCCCCAACAAACAATGCATATGAGACCAGCTTTGGTTTGTAATAAGAAGGATGCTGTTTCTAAACTTTAGAGATCCTCAAGATATCGCATTATAGAAAATAATAGTTTAGATAATATGATATATTATCCTTACATACTAACAAACATTTATCAAACGAAAAAAAAATATATCAAACGGTTAATTACTAAAAGCTACACTTTTGGATTGTACATTTAAATAGGCGTTACATATGACTCTAGGCTGAGAATGATAGCTTTGTAAAAATATATGAATAGTTAGTCAATCAGTCTAAATTATTTAATTAAGAAAGTATATAAAAGGGTCACTAAAAAGTGTCGAATTTTCTAAGCAACCTAGTGAACAGTCGATATAAGATCAGACTCACCATGGGCTAAATTCAGATAATACGACGAGGGTAAATACGTAAATCACTTAAAATCCAAGACTCGATATAAATAGGATCGTATAGGTATAGCTCGAGTTGATAGACAGAAATAAAAACACTCTCAAAACCTCTTCCCTTTCTTCTTCTTGCTACCTTTTAATGGCGTCTGACGAGAGCATGGTGATCAATTCTTCTTCATTTATAGACGAAGAGTACGACGACACAGAAGATGGGTTTCATTACCAGACCAGTCAAGGCAGTTTGTCTAGGTTATCTATCTGCACGAGCTCCTTCCACGACGACGATGAAGATACATTCACAAGCCAACCTTCGGAACTTGGTAACTTCATGTCTGAGCTGCCTATGGAGGGCTTAGACGACGAAGACGCTGAGGCGGACGGAGAAATCTCCGATGACGGTGAAGACTCAGATTCCGATAAGGAACCTACAGGGTTTTACTCTCTCCCAACGATCATTTCTCGTCGGAAAAGAAAACTCACTGTCTCCACCGTTTTCAAGAAAGATAGCGAGATGATGAACTTCGATGGAAGTACTTTAGTTAAGCAAAGAAGGTACGGTCACGGTTTTAACGGTGTGGAGAGCGACAGTGACAGAGACAGAAACCGTTACGGCGGAGGAGGGGAAGGAGAGTTAACGGTGGAAACGAAGGTGAAAGGAGGAAAGAAGCCGATGAAGATGGGTTTTGAGGAAGTGAAAGCTTGTAGAGATCTCGGGTTCTTCGACCTGGAAGTTCCGGGTCGGGTTTCAGTATCCACCAGGTCAAACTTTTCGAAAAAATAAAACATAATAATATTTTTACCTAAAATAAAGACTTACAACACATATACAAAACAATTCTAATTAGTGATAATATAAAATATGTTACTTCTAAAACTATACACTATTAATTCCAGATTTAGAAAATAAAATATCTTCTTTAACACACAAATTATTTTGGGATGTTGCAATTATGCATACCGGAACGACTATCTCTTGATACTGAAGTTACTTTGTTCCATCTCGTTCGTGGAAAATATCGAGTACCAACATTTTCCTGTGCCTGATGCTTTCTCCCAAAGACGGTGGTCTTATGATATAAAATCCGTTACTAAAATCTGTTACTGCTAAAACTTTGTACTATTTAATCCATAATTTGAATCTGTTTATGCCCGCATAGGGTGCGGGCAGGTCACCTAGTAATATTTAAGAGATGTCATCAATGTATAAAAGTCTTTTGAATGGTGATAAACAATTAACTTTGTTATCATAATATTTCAATTGAGAGTTATCATTTGTGTGTTTTTTGTTGCTTCATAAAAACCTTGCCATAGAAAAATCTATTGGGATGAAAACCATAATAAGAAAAAGAGTATAGCCACATATCTCATATAATTCTCCAAATTATAAACATCATGTTCCTGATATGCATTGAATCATGCATATATATTTTTGTGAATTGAGCATAACGTTAGTGAATAAATTCGTTCTCATATATACGTTCACGAAAATACTGGTCAATAAGCCTTTTTGACATAGACGATAATTTTTAGTGTATTTAGATATCTTGAGAAATGTTGACTTTTTAGTGTCGACTGGAAAAATTAGGGTCGATTTTTAGTCCGTTAAAACTGAAAAATATGTGGGTTCCAGAAGGTGTCGACCAACACAAGCAGTGGTGTCGGTCGATCGTCAATGAACTTGTGATTCCAAAGTTACCTTCGTTCAACTCGTTTAGCTCCCTAGTTACATTGTTCTCTCTACCAGGATGCCATTAACAAAGTATCTTGGGTTGGTTCCTTATTGTCTTTTCACAGACTCATCAGTCTGCACAACATGAATATTCAGCTTTTTGACATGAATGTTCAGAGCTTCAAATTTCTCATTCGAATCAGTGGACATGGCGCATCCATCTTATTATTGAACTTCACATCCTAATTATGTTTTCCTTCCAAGATTTGATTGAGCATTGTTTCCACCCTATTCTCTTGAGTTGATGTAGGAAAACTCTGATAGGTAGAAGAACAGTAGTTTGTTGTGAAGTTGTTTTTACTATGGAAGGTTTGTGAAACTGAGATCTCTGATTGTAGCTTTGAAAACAAGTCCCATTGACATAATTAATATCGTTCTCTTCAATCGGTTTCGAGATTTAAATTCAACCACTTCTGCAAATGAACTTGCTTCTTACTCACAAGGAGTTTGTGAATATAATTTAGCTTGGCGTTTTACCTCAGCAATATGACCAGAATCTGTTTCCAACTGATTTGTTGTCAAGATATGCATTTTTGGTACTGTTGTTAGATACCAAGTTCTCATTGAGAATATTAGCTTCTTCTGGGCTTTCATTATTGAACTTTTCGTCACTTGCAGCATCTAGAGCCATATGATATCTTTACTCAATATATTTGAAGAAAATTCCAAGCAGTTAAACTTCACTGAAACAATGATGCAGGAAATTTCTATCATAGGATACGAATCTCAACCAAGAAGTCTTAAAAGTCTTAGTAGGACCCTGAAAAATTGTAGAAATCTTATTTCTCAGCTCTTCAAACTTTGTATCATCAAAGAAGTTGTTCAAGAAGGCATTTTTGGTGTCATTCCAACTAGTAAAATATCCTGGCTGCATCTGTTTGAGCTAATAAGTTGCATCCCCATCAAGAGAGTATGGGAAAAGCTTGTAGAAAAGACAGTATTCAAAGATACCATTCAACTTGATGCTCGTCAATAGATCCTGAAACTTCTTAAGATGGTCCATAGGATGCTCATGAGGAAGACCATTAATAAGGGTTGCTGATCCATAAGAATGTAGTATACAAGTTTCAGCTCAAAGTCGATACGCAATCTGCGATGTTTCATATTATTGCTCTATGTTGATGATATGTTGATTTTGGGCCAAAATCACAATAAGATGGCCGCATTGAAGAATGATTTAGGAAAATGTTTTGCGATGAAAGACTTGGGGCAAGCAAAAAAGATTCTTGGAATGAAGATCACTCAGAATAGGTTAAATAAGCTTTTATGGCTATCCCAAAAAGGTATGTGAATGGGTGTTGGAAAGATTCAGCATGCGCAAAGCAGAGCTGGTTACAACTCCACTTGGCGGATATTTCAAGCAAAGTTCGAAGAAAATTCCAACAAGTGAGAAATAAAAAGAGGAAATGAATTGTACTCCCATATGCATCCGTGGTATGCAGTCTCATATATGCTATAGTGTGAACCATACCAAACATTTCCTATGTAGTAGGAGTTGTGAGTTTCTTTCTGGCCAATCTAGGAAAGGAGAATTGGAAAGTAGTTAAGTGGATCCTATGCTATCAACGAGGCACAACAAATAAGTGTCTATGTTTTGGCAATGGGAAACTTGAGCTGGAAGGTTAGAAAAATGCAGATTGGGATGGTATTAAAGTTTCAAGGAAATAAACTTCATGATTTCTGACTATGTATGTAAGGAGAGCTGTCTTCTGGCAATAAAGCTACAAAAGTATGTTGCCTTATCCACAAATAAAGTAGAGTATATCGCAGCAACTGAAGCATGCAAGGAGATGTTATGGATGAAGAACTTCGTGCTTGAGCTAAGAGTAAAGCAAGATAAGTAAATTATGCTATGAGACAATCAGAGCACTATTCACTTAGAAGAGAACTCAACCTTTTACTCTCATTCAAAGCACATTGATATCCAACTTCATTAGATCCAAAAATATATTGAAGAGAAGCTCTTACATCTCAACAAGTTACACGCAAACAAAAATTGGTCAGATTTTATGACCAAGGTATTAACGATCAAGAAGTTATTAGATTGTTGTCAAGACACCAGCATGGTGACAGTTTTGGGATTTGTCAGAATGGGGAGATATTATGAACAATTCCTCATTTTCCCAAGATTAATAAAAATGCATAATCAAACCTTAATCTAAGAAACTCAAAAAGAAGAAATGTGTTGAAGATGTTGTAGATAAACTCAAGAGTGTTATAGCATTAGCTTGTTACCTTTCACTAGTATACATTATCCCACTATTATGGTATAGATTTTTTATTAAATATGACAAAAATAGTTTTAATAAAGATTTTAGGAAATTTAAATTTTCAATGTCAAATTATGTAATAAACATATGAATTAAAAGTTAGTTTTCTAGTGTACTTACTTTAATAATAAACTAGACTTTGATCCATGTATCCGCACAAGTATTTTTTTATTTATGAATATAAAAATATTTATAAATAATTGAAATTTTTTAATGTTTAAACCTGTGTTAATTTTTCATATTTTTTTTAGATGTACATCACTATTAAAAAGAATTGTTATATATTATTTTTCATTTGATAATGTGTTATTACATGGCCTAATTTTCTATTGTATTTTTTCATAAATCTGAGTATTTAGTATACGATTCTATTTACACGCTTATTTATTCAAAAATCTTGTTTTATAGCTAAATATTATGATATATTTATCAAACATATATGATGCAGTTTGTTATATATACCAAATATAAGATCAAATATCTATGTCGACTGCTTAACAGAATTACTAATCCATTAATATTTCAAGCTATTAATAATTTAAATATTTATTTTCTTATTGTTAAGGTATTTAATTTTAAATTTTAATAGGGATATATGAATATTTAGGATTAACAGTTTTTGGTAAAGTCAAGCCAAGAAAAGTTTTATATGTTCTTAAAAGATCCAAAGGATATACTACTTATCAATTTTAAAGTATATTATAAATATTTGAATTGGATAAGTTTAGATTAAGATATTCTATAGAATTAAAGAAAAAAGAATTGTTAAATATCTAAAATATCTCGTAATTCATGTATTTGTTTTGACAAATTTACTCAAATGACAGTTGACTAAGGGCCTGACCTGCGTAACCGCAAGGGTTGCGGTTGTGGACGTTTGTGGATTCTGGGGGTTACGGTTTAAAGTGATATTAAGAGATTTGGATGACTAGTACATCGGTTAAAAATTATTGCGTTTGCGCAATATTTATGACTGGTTAATTACCAAATGTAACAATGGTTAAATAATAAATTAATAATATTTAAATTTTATATAATTATAAATATTTAAAACTATATTTTATAATCAATATAAAAAATATATTTATAAAATTATACTATTAATTTTTATAATTATAGAAGATTTTCTTAGATTTTTTATAATATAAATTAAAATATAACATATATATTTTGGTATTTCTATTATTTCAATTTAAAAATTTAATTGGATATTTTTATTTTTATATTATATAGTTTTTGAAAAATAATATTTTTACCCTGCCGCAACCGTCCGCAACAATAACGATAGCTGGAACCAACTTTTGGATTTTAGAGATTTATAGCGAATTGAAGTGATTTATATCATTGTTTATGATTGTTGCAAAACGCCAACAACGGCTATAATCACAAAAACTGCGTTTGCGGGTGATAGCGAAAAAACCGGTCATGCCCTAATTTTTGGAATATTATATGGAAAATTAGGCCCTATAACAAAACAAACGCAAATTCACTAACTATCCAAAAACACCTTATCTCTCTTACTTTCTCTTCCTATCTCTCTTTATGATTTTTTTTATTTGGCAAATAAGTTCATACCATATTAACAGTTTATAATTATTATTTTAAAATATATATATTTCCTACTATAATAATTTGCTTTCACATTTTTGAAGTTTTAACGTTTATAGGTGGTTTGACAATAATACTGAGATCAATATCTGCTTGAACAGCAAGATTCTTTTTCACAATGGACAGTAGGGAACTTCAATATTCTTTATTATCATGAACTTCAAATTTTTTATCATCATTACAGTTCATTAAAATATAATGATATTGGTGGGATGAGAACAGATATTTCTGTTATGGTTTACAAATGATTCAAACCCATATGGTTGTGAAATTCTTTATCATCATTACAATTCATTATAATATATTGATATTGGTGGGATAAGAAGAAAACATATATTTTTTTTGTGGTTTATAAATGATTCGAACCATATGTTTGTGTTATGTGTGAAAAATAACAAATGTATAGAAATTGAAACTAAACCAATGAATATATTTACTAGCCATCACATGTCTGAGAGGGACGTGTTTCCTCTATTTAATGTGTTTAATTAATGATAATAATGTTAATGTTGTTATAAGTAGAGAGAAGAAAAGAAGGATTTGATATGTTTTATTCCATGAATAATAGGTCTTTTATATAGAATTACAATATTTTGAGAAAAATATAATTTGGAGAACAAGTAGACTTAACAATCAAGTAAATCTAAGACTTGCGTTAATTGACATTACATAATATTCATAACACTTCTCCTTTATTTCTATTATAGTTAAATGCTTTCAAAACGCCGTAGATACTGCCTCGTTAAAAACCTTACCAGAAAAATCTAATGGAAAAAATTATGGTTAAGGAAAAAAGAGTGTAACTCGTAATGACTTCTCCTCATGTATACATACGCCGAGATCTTTGAAATGACGCAATCTGATAAGGAGAACTAAATTTTTAAAAATAGCAATGAATAACGCCTTAGTTTATAAACCATGCAAACTATGTCACTTGAACGAACATGTAAGATACTGATATCACCTTTCTTCGGTAATGTTTGAGTCTTATATGATTTGATAATTTTTCTTCTATTCTCTTGATTTCAAAGATTTTTGATCTGTGATAGATTTTCAACTTTGAAAGTATAATAACCCTCTTGGGTGTCTATCATTTGTGTGTTCTTTGTTGCCTCATTAAAACCTTGTCATGGAAAATTCGGTGGGATAAAAACCATGATAAGAAAAAAGAGTACAACTACACATATTTCACATTTCTTTCCCTGAAAGCAATATCTTTAGGATATGCATTCCAAACAAATATATTTCTTTAATAAGTTGGGATTTAACAAAATAAACTCTTTTGATTTCTATTATATATAATATCTAGAGTCTTTAGAGTTCTTTTCCATAATTCTCTTTTGACATAGACAACAATTTATTGATATATTTGGACTCCAAGCAAAATATCTTTACATACACTCGTCTAATGTCTTTTACATACGAGTTATTCATGATCTTATCATAAAAATTACCTTTATAACTTTCTTTATTGTCATATGAAATCACATCTTTCCAGTTATGAAAAGATTACAAAACCAAACATATATAAGCATCTTAATATAAAATCTTTTAAGGATTATAATATAACATCTCATTTTTAGACTTTTCATTTTGGACTACATAAAGACAATATGGTATTGACTAGAGTTTTTTTCTTTCCAAAATGCGATTTTCTATAATTGTCTAGGAGTTTTGATTATATTTAAATTAATGGTTCTATTGATCTAATATCTCTCGATAAATATAAATAATGTATTGGTTAAATTATAATATTTCAAATATCTCATAAACATGTTTCGATCGAATAACTAGATTTCTCGGGAACAACTAAATCCATTTTTTAGCAACTCAACAAATACTAATTTGACTCACCCCTCTACTGATATCATTTCTTTGCATAAAAGTAAAGTGCATGTGTTACCTTGGGAGTATCTATCAAAGGACACGTGGACTCAACTCCTTCAAATCTGCATACACAGGTATAAAGTCTTTCTTGATTTCTTTCTTCCCTCTTTTATCTCTTCTCTGAATCTTTTTAGATCTCAAAATCATGGAAAATGATGCTGATACAGTTCATCTTGCCATCTTATTTTCCATTTTTTTTCTTTTAGGAAAAGTTGTAGGCGATAGTGGGGTCATTGGTAATGTACATACCCCACGCTTCCAACATTGGGTGATCATTCATTTGAATTAGAATAGTGGGGTCATCGGTATTGTACCTACCCCTCTGCATCTTAGTAAACTATCTCAATTTTTTATTTTATAGAAGCTGAAGAGAGAGAGAGAGAAGGGAATCAGAAATACACAGACTAGTACGTTACAAACTTCCAGAAGGAATCCTATCTGATGTATGCCAAGCCCCAAAGCAAGCAAAGTGGTCAGTATTAGGTTGGATATCAACTTTGGTTCCTTCAAACTTTCTTAGTAAGTGTGATCTAATGGCATGATGATCCACTTTGGCATCCCTAGTAATCTCTGCAATCAACATGTCTAAGTTCTGATCATAATCCCCTTCTTGACTCAATAAAAAATTTCAAAAAACTTAAGTAAATATAACAAATAAAAGCTCAAAATAAATAAAAATATCATCAAACCTTCCCCAGACTTAAATAACACTGTCTCTAGTGTTATCCCGTCCTGTTCAGTTAAGGGAAAAAATAAATCATAAGTAAAAGGTAGAGAGAAAGTCGAGGTTACCCAACTCTGGAAGGAGTGTCGACTGATGGTGAGTGATGATTGTCGACCGATGGTAAACCATACAAGCCGTCAACCGATGGTGGTTTCGAAATTTTCTACTCCTTCTTTGAAAACCTAAAGTAATTAAATAAAAACCGTAACTATTAATTAAATAATGAAAAACCAAATTAAAACTTACTACACAGTTGGTTGCCTACCACTCAGCGCTTGGTCATAGTCTTAAGCTTGACGTTTAGACTTCTGGACTAGTAAGGTGGTTCATCGAACCAATGTAGAAAAAAATATCCACATACTCTATGTTCGTCTCAAACCATGCACTGATTAAGCTCCTCACAGCTTCTTCTCCTCTGGTTCTCTGGTTGTCCATACTTATCTGAGCAGTCTCCATTGTACTCATCCTTTCCTGGATTGTTTGAATGCATCCTATCAGAATGTTAAGCCTGGCATATGTGGGCTCTGAAATATCATTTAATATCTGGTAGATACTATCACTTATCAAGTCTTATGAAAAGTAAACTCCATCAAGCTTGTATTCCAATAATTTCTATGTTACTAGCCTCTGCCTAAATGCTGTGTGATGACTATCGATCGGTGGCCTATTATTGCCATCGGTCGATTCTGAACTAACTGCTCCAATCGATTGTTGTTGTCGAATAATTTGAAGAGTGTAGTCCATCTTCTGCTTCATATCTTCAATGCACGTGGTTAACTAGCCAATACTGTTGTTGAGCAGGTGGTAAAGGTCATCAAGCCTCTTGTAATAGTCATCCATAATCATCTCCTGGGCTCTGTAAACTCCTTGTACCATGTTGTCAACTTCTTGTCTGCTGTAAGTTGATGTGTGGTCTGGCTCTGAAAATGTATGCTGCATACTTTGGCAAACATAGATGAGTATATTCATCCATGTTGGCTCTCTCAAGAATCTCCCCGATGTCCTCCTTAGACACATTGATGATTCTATCATCCATGGCTCGTGCATTGCCATTCTCATCTCTGTAAACACCATACTCATCTCTCTTCTCCCAATGAAATATTCTTCGGTTGTTGTTGTCAAAAGCTCTGGATCTATATTCGATGAGATCGTCGATCGATAGTAGACGTGTCTTATCGATTGATGCTGAATCTTTGGTTTTGTTCAACCGGCTGAAGGCTCTAGACTTCCAGAACTCAAATATATCGTGCTCAACTGCTTCTTCTCGGTAACATTCTGTGTAATACGGGTTGGTGTTCTCTGGTGCCATCTCACGGTATTGCTGTCCAGTGTAGAGAATGTCTTCTGGACTGTCTTCGTCGTTCTTATCTGTGGCATGAGTGTCGGTCGATGGTTGAGGTTTGAAATCGACAAATTGTTGTATGCTGAGACCGTCGACCGATTGTTGAATTTGGGTATTGATCGATCCTGAAGGTGGGTTCCGTAAAGTGTCTGTATGTAGGTGTTGTCGACCGATGTCAAGGGTTGGGTATCGATCGATGTTATCTCCGCAGAATCCTCCTTTTGCTCGTAATTGCATAAGCATGTAGCAATTAAACCTGAATTATCACCCAATTCTATCATAATAGCCTTGTTCTTAACTTTAACAGGTTCATAAAAAATATTTGAATCAATTAAGGATAAATACAACATGTTTGTCTTCATGTCGCAGATAGCTCTCACTGTGGCCATGAATGTTGTTCCAAAGAGTAAGGAAGAATTCCAGTCAATCTTGATATCCATCACATGGAAGTCTACTGGAACTAATGCGTTGCAAATCTGCACTGGGAAGTCTCTAGCTATCCCTCCTGAATTAACCTTGGAGCAATCCACAAAAGTGAATGAATCACTAGAAGGCTCAACTTTCAGGCTCAGCTTCTCTGTCATAGTTCTAGGCATGATGCTGACTGCTGATCCAGTATTGCAAAGGGCATTGGGATACTCGTGCCTTTGAAAAAATATGGAACCATGTACTTTCCAAGGTTACTTTTCTTCTTGAGAGTGATCATGTGCTTCAGCTTCTCTCTGAGGCCATTCAACATGCACTTTATGTCCTCATCTGTCTCCCTGGATTCCCTAAAAACATCCACAATCTATAAGTATAGTACGCTTCATCAAATTAAGTATCTAAAAGAATTTTAAAAAGTCTTTTGGTGAAGCCATCCATCTCTTTGTCAGTTGCTTCTCTGAATATTCTGCTTCCTTCTAGAGTGTCTTTCTGTTGCCTTATCAACTATCATTGGCTCAGGTGTATCAGCTTTTTGTTCTGCTGTTGAAGACCTTTGATTGATGTTAACTTTATCGATGTTCAGAGACTCACACGAAGCTACATACTCTTAGGGTTTCGTCGATCGATGATCAGCAACAAGTGTCGGTCGACACCAGTGCGAACTACCAAAAGACATAGCACTTTCTACTCGGAAACTCCCTCTTTGAGCTGTTCTCTCTTCACCTCTTGCCAAAAAACATCACCTATCAATGCACTGATGTGGTGTTTCTGATTAGCTTACCCCTTCTCCTTAATTAGGGTCTCATGTCTCTGAATGACCTCACTTGTCTGGACCACTTGATTCTCCAACTTCTTGACATGAGTGCTGAAAATCTCAAACTTTGTGTTGAGGTTGATGTACAAAGCATCTATCTTTCCATTGAAATTCACAGTCATCTGCTGTTGCTGCTCCTGAAACTTCGGAACATTTCCAGTTTTGCTTTGACTTCATCTATCTGCTCATTGCTCAAGGCTGTAGCAGATTTCTTTCTCTCATAATCAGTGTTCTTGGTGCTATTGCTAGATGCTAAGTTCTCAATAAGCTTTGTTGCTTCTTCTGGAATCCTATTGATGAAATTCCCTTCACTAGCTGTGTCTAAAGCCATCTGGTACTACAGATCAATACCTCTGAAGAAGGTGCTAAGTAGTTGCACCTCGTTGAAACCGTTGTGTGGCCAGTCTCTCTGGTAGTATTTGAATTTGAACCAAGAGCTTCTGATAGATACTCCATGTTCTTGTGTGAATTTAGTGATTCAGTTTCTCAAGTCCCCTGCTCGCGCATCATCAAAGAAATTGCAGAGGAATGCATTCTTGATGTTTTTTCAAGATGTCAGAGATCCTAGTGGTATTTGCATAAGCCAATGTGAAGCCTCTCCAGAAAGTGAGTACTTGAAGAGTTTACAAAAGAGATAGTCCTCAGGGACTCCATTGGCTTTAATAGCATATACAAGATCCTTAAACCACTCCAGATGATCCATTGGATGCTCATGTTGCGATCCATGGTATGGTGTCTGCGAAACAAGTGCAAAGAAGGACTATTTGATCTCAAAGTCGTTCCTCTGGAAAGCTGGAGGACGAATATTGGATCTGTAAGCCAAGAACTGGTTTGTATTATTGTAGTCTACCAGAGTCCGTTGAGAAGCTTGGGCATTAGCTTCAGGTTGAGATACTGCAGCGTCTGCTTCTACTTCTGGTTCAAGGATTGCAGCCCACTGATCATCAATTCTCTGATCTGTTGCATTACGCTGATGACCTTCAAGGTCATACAGGTCTCCTCTCTCATCTCAGACCAAAACTAAAGTCGCAACCATCTGAACTCGTGAACTACTGTCGATTGATGCCGTGTTGGTGTTGTTGATCGATGTTGGTCGTGAAGAAGTGTCGATTGGCGGTTGAATGTTCATGTCGATCGATGCTTGAAGTTTCTTTCTCCGGATTGAGCGTTCGATTACAACTGGATCTGAGAAGAGTAATTCATGGTTCTTATTGCTTCTGGTACTGTTGGGCATGCACCAGAAAGACAAGAAAAACAATTATTAGTAAATTTCAGTAATGAAAAAGTGTAGACTAAACCTAGAAAATAAATCTAATAGTGATCCTTGTTCTCCGGCAGCGGTGCCAAATTTGACAGCGTGCGGGTTAAGGTTTATGTTCTTAATAATGCAATCTATCAAATTAACTCTACGAACTACTCTTGCCAAGAGAGGTCAAATTGCGGTACTTAGGGATCGAATCCACAGAGAGCGAGGGCACACAATAGATTTCTATAATTGTAATGGTTAAGCTAGGCAAACTATAAATAGTGGTATTAGTTGTAAGTCTATCTGGAATAGAAAATTATCTAAAATAATAAGCGAATGTAAATATGCAAAAGCGGTAGATCTAGGATTTCAGGCAAGTGACTTCCAATAGATTGGATGCATGGAATTATTAATATGCGAGAATAATAAATTTTAACTAGTCCGAACCCCTCTTCTCCCAACTCACGTATGCGGATAGAGAAGTGCATCATCGATCAACGGTTATGGCCTGATGTCGATCGAAGCTAATCAGACAGGAAGTTTGTCCACTATGCTAATTAGACTAGCTCTTGCATGCATCTAACAACCTAGCTCAATGAAATCAATTCTGGCATAGAATCTACTCTCGTAGTTTTCAATGTTCTAATTTCATGTTCCTAGTTAGCTACTCGAGAATGCAAGCATTAAACACAATTGCAAAGATTGATACTACTTCATCCTAGCAATCTTGTTTTGGGGCTAATTCATCATTACCATTATGAACCCTAAATCTAACAGATGAATTACTCAAACATGATCAAAGAAAACATGATGTACTGAATAATATAATGCATCGAATAATAAATGAGGTTCCAACACAGATCTAAAAAGGAGTTCAGATCTTCTCTCCTAAACTACTAAAAATCTCAATGCAAGAAAACAAAAGATGTAAAATAAAACTTGTGTTCTGCCTAAACAATGGCATAACCATATAAACTAAGTCAAAACTTGTCCATGGGCATTCTCGTAATTCATCTTAACTTGGGATTGAAGTCGGCCAATACTCTGCGAGTGGGCCGTCAATCGACAACAAGGACGCTCCGTTGATCGATGATCATGCTTGAGTTTGACTCGTACTTAGCTGGATGTGAACACCAACTAGATATCTCTTCTGAATACTCTAACAAGCTCCATTATCTTCATAATTCTCCAAAACGTACCTAGACCTCTAAAGACTCTAAAACACAGTTGATGTGGGGTTTATTTTCACTTACAAATTAACCCTATATTCCCACTTTACTCTCTCAATTAAGAGGTTCAGTATAATACTTAGGGATCAAATCCAAAGAGACTCTAAGATTGCTCAATAAAATTAATGTTTTCGAATTCAAGCTAGATGAATTATGACAATAACAATAAAAGCGATTTTAAGATTGATTTGGTTTATAAGGATTTAAATTTAGAGACTAGACTTAGGGGAAATTCTTAAGTAGATTTAGATAATGCAGACTAATAGATTTCTAGGGTTTTATAAAGCATCGTTCTGAATTCAAACCTCAGGGTTTAGGAGATCACTCTCGCGCATCTCGACTGAGCGTCGATCGATGGCAGTAATACGGCATCGATCGATGCTCATTCTAAACAGTATTGGTTTCACGGTTTAATTAATTTCCTAAACTTCTAATTCAACTCTCATTTGTTACTAGTTATTTAGATTGTTTAAGATAGATTCCAAATTATAACCAGGCTCTCGCTTGCGCTATAGAATCCTAACTTCTAAGATTGAGGTGATCAAATTCAACTTAGCTTTAAGAGCAACTTAAACAAAGAACCAAGAAGATTACCCTAACAATTTCTATAAAATCAGCAATACATTACTAGCATTGAATAACCCTAAATCTAATAGAGAACTACTCAGAAATAGGAATAAAGAACATCAATAAATTCTGAATAAATTGCATAGAATAAAGTGAGTAAAAAGATAAGGAGTTCAAGATCTTCTCTGTAATGAAGATATAATATTTTTTTTCCAATAGAAGTATCAATGTGTTCCAACTCTAAAATGCTGGTGTAACTTTTGCGGCTACTCAACTTCTGGTACTAATAGCTTCTTAGGGCTTTTTCAGCTTAGGGTTTAACAAAGATAGAAAACCCTAATAAATAGTCTAAATTTTGGTCAGGGACTTGTCTTGAAATTAGTGAAACTTCTAGGTAAAACTTGTAAAATTTCAATTTTTCTGCCGACTTCACCGTCGATCGAGCACAATTGTTGGATCAAAATAGGTTACGACGGAATCGAAGTCCGAAACCTACCGAGAGAATGAGTTTGTTGGGGGCAAATGGTATTCTCGAAATCAGCATCCAAAATTTGTGTTTCTATCCGAATGCAGTCTCGAAATCGACTTAACAAAAGTCTCTGGGCCAAAACTCAAAAGACAGAAACATGAATCGACCAACTTGCCCGTATGGCGTGTTGGTCAGCCTGGACCGACCAACTCGCCCATATGGCGAGTTGGACCGACCAACTCGCCCATATGGCGAGTTGGACAAGGCCAACTCGCCATACAAGCGAGTTGGTCAGCACAGATAAACCAACTCGCCCGTATGGCGAGTTGGACAAGGCCAACTAACCATATGGGTGAGTTAGTCAGCCTGGACCGACCAAATCACCCGTATGGAGAGATACACAAGGCCAACTCGCAATACGGGAGAGTTGGTCAGTACGGATCAACCAACTCGCCATACAGGCGAGTTGGACAAGGCAAACTCGCCATACAGGCGAGTTGGACAAGGCCAACTTGCCATACGGGCGAGTTGGACAAGGCCAACTTGCCATATGGGCGAGTTGGTCAGCATGAACCAACCAACTCGCCATACGGGGTAGTTTGTCAGCACGGATCGACCAACTCGCCTCTATGGCGAGTTTGATAAGGCCAACTCGCCCATATATCGAGTTGGACAAGGACAACTTGTCAATCGGGCGAGTTAGATGACACGAGCAATCTAAATCGCTTGTTCGGCAAGTCAGACCAAATCAATCATGTTTCACCTCCTCCTCGTTAAACTCCCTCTTTCGATACTTGATCGAACTTATCTTTGTTTCGCCTCAATCGGGATTGACATTGGAATCTTATTGAAAGAACTCTGTTTCTCGGGAAAGGATCAGGTCGATCATATGAGACGATAACGGTTAACTAAAAACCTAGAGTCACAAGTCTCTTACAAAATATCCTAACTCTCAGACGATGTTGTCTTAAATAATCTTATCTCGATAAAATCATGGAAATGCCTAAGTCAAAAAACGGCTCGACAATGTCTAAAGCTGGGCTAAAGGCCAACTCGCGATTTTATCTGAAATCAATCGCAAACTTTGTGACGGTTTATCTTTTATTTTGCAGGAAAGGATAAATGTTAAGTTCGAAAGGATAATTGTCAAGATCGAAAGATAAATGTTCAGTTTCCGAAGATAATCATGAAGATCGAGGAAAAAAGGAATATTTCCGCGAAGTGATAAATTCGGCCAAGGGCAGAAGGGGAAAGAGCAAAACGCCTCTAGGGGAGTATATAAGGACTTCAAGGGTGATGATGTAGAGGACACACAAAAATCTCTACTCAGAGCAAACATAACTTAGCGCTTAGAGCATTTAGGCAACTTTCCGTTGTTGTTATTCGAGCTGCGACTCAACTAGGATTTTGTAGTATTAGGTTATTAAAACTAGGGATCTCGCCGATAGCTCTCATAGGGAGGCTCCTATCCTGTTGTAGACGCTCATACGCAAATTCAGAATAAGACATTTACTTCCTCTCTTTTCGATTCATACTTTGTTTTCAATATTTACTTCGTATTCTAACTAATTGGTGTGTGGATTAGCAGATATCTGGGACCTTTGGGAAACTAGGGTTTACCCTGCGTTCCTAATTCAACGGAAATCGATAATGCGAATTTTGGTTCCCACAGTTTGACACTATAAGGAGATGGGTACAAATCAATCTAACTCCCAGCTATCAATCCTCAATCGAAACATGTCAGATCTCAACAACCAACATCCTTGTGACGATAATGTCATCGACGAAAACGTTGAAAACACTCCAGCGACGAACATCACTGCGGTCAACGCCGACGCAAACACTGCAACGTTCTAGGAGGTGAAGAAGATGTTCGCGACTTTTGAGAAGAAGTCGGCAGAACATGATAAGGTCATGAATTCTCTCACTAAACAGGTTGAAACCTTCATAGCGAGGAACAATGCCATCTTTCCGCGGGGAACAACACTAATCCGCGGAAGAAGACTCGACTTCGCAACGACTTTGGACCGGTCCGATAACGCGCAAGGCAAACCGTCTGGACAAAACCCTAACGAAGTCACCCCTGCGCCTACAGGGAAAAACCAAGGAGACCTTCCTTCTATTGAAGAAGAAAAAGAAGGAGGAGAAATCGAACCTGTCGACATGGAATCTAGCAGTCAGTCCGAACCTACGGACGAAGACGCAGACATACATCCGCACCGCAAAAGAAGCCGAGCAGCTCGGGACGAACCCCAGTTCGACAACCCTGTGAACGAAGAAGAAGAAGCTATCTTCTGGAAAGAACATGAAGATCTGGCCGAGGAGCAAACTCGGAGCACTCGAATATCGGTGGCCGAATTCAGGGTGGTGAAGTCCCAAATCCACCATGCTACTAGCACCACACCGGAGATCGATCTACTGCTCGAAGAAGCTCGTAAAACACCCTTTACTGCTCGTATCACTGAAACTAGGGTTTCAGATCTTTGGAAGGTCAAAGTGATGCCATACGACGGAACTGCTGATCCTAAGGCACACCTACATGCTTTTCAGGTCGCGATGGGTAGAGCCTGATTCAGAGAAAATGAGAAAGACGCTGGTGAATGCTGCCTCTTCGTAGAAAACCTTCGTGGAGCAGCTCTAGAATGGTTTTCTTGCCTCAGCCGAAACTCCTTTGGAAGCTTCCGCCAGCTCACCCCAGAATTCCTAAAACAATACTCGATGTTCAAAGATCGAGAAACCTTCGATGTGGACCTTTGGATCCTGTCCCAGGGATAGGACGAAACTCTCCGCGGCTTCATAAAACGGTTCAAAACCGTCATGGCTAGAGTCAGCGGGATAAGCGACAATATCTCGATCTGGCTCAAGTCAAAATTCAGCAAGTGGATAACTTTGGAAAAGCCGCGTACGATCCAAGACGCGCTTCACCATGCCACATATTACATTATCATCGAAGAGGAGATGAGGATTTTCCCCCAAAAATGGAAGCCAGCAAAGAATGCGTCAAAGGATCCGAATCGGATCAGAAATTAAAAAATAAAAACCCTTCGCAACGACAAAAACGCCCAACACGGAGACGAAGAAAAAAAGGGAGCGCATAGCTATGCTATTAACTCCGGATTGGAGCAAGGACGGACGGCGAGATATACGTGGATCCAAAATCCGAGTTACGACGAAAACTCCTACTGCGATTTTCACCAAATGCGCGGACACTCGACCATTAACTGCAAAGTTCTCAGCGCAAGGTTGGCCGCGAAACTGCTCTCCGGAGAACTTTCAAGAGTCTCCAGTGTGAAGGATCTTATCCGTGAATCAGATCGCCCCCTAAAAACGACAAGACTCCTCAAACGGAAAAACCTTCCCAAAAAGACCAATCGGGAGAAAAGCGCGGAAGAAGGCAGGATGATAAGGGCAATGACAGTCATCTTCGCAGGGTAAACATGATAATCGGCGGATCACAATTCTGCAGCGACTCCGTCTTGTCCATCAAAGCTTATCAGCGCAAAGCCGAGACAAGCGGGAATTCAACAATCTGGCCCGCGGTCAATGACACTCTGAAAGAAGTGACCACTTTTGACCAAGAAGAGGCCGGAGGAATCGATCAGCCACACTGCGACCCACTCGTAATTAATCTCGTGATAAGAGATCTCAACGTCGCCAGGGTTCTCATATAGACCGGAAGCACAGTCAACGTCATCTTTCGTGACACTTTTAACCGGATAAACATCGAGTTAGGCGAAGTCGTACCATCACCTAAGCCGCTAACTGGTTTCTTTGGCATAACATCAACGCCTTGGCTAAACGCCATGAAGGCAGACCATCAATTTACCACTTAGGCATTAAGTTCCCAACTCACAACGGGATTGCTGTAATTTGAGGCTGCCAGAAGCAGTCGAAACGCTTATTCCTGGCCGAACACAAGCTAAGACAAATCAGGAACACCGCAATGACAAATTCCAAAAGCCCGAGGATAAGCTAAGCATCATATGAAAGCACTTCGGGCAAGGAAGACCCTGAACCGTCGATCCTAGCAACCGCCAGCGAACAACCAGTTCCAGTGCCCAACACGCCCATCCTGTCAAAGAAGACGAGTCCAGCAGAAGACGTTGACTCAGAAACTGATGCAGTCGACACAAACACAACGGCCGAGTAAACAGACTCGCCCAAACAAATAGAACTACGATACGGCTTGATCCTCGAAAGAGGTACGTAGGCAGCTCGTCAAATGATGACTTCAACTATCCCCTCTCTAAAAAAGGGGGGGGGAGTGGGTACATATACGAACACTTGTATATTCCCACACTCAGAACTAAGATTTTTGATTGGAATTGTACCCGGGATTTTCAAAAATTTCTTGACAATAAAGACTTCTTTAAAAATCGTAAATTTTCTATCATCCCGCAAAGAAACACTATGTCGTACATCCTTACATGGGAAAAATGACTATCGCGCCATCCCAGAAAAGGAAACTCGGGGAAATCGTTCTACTTCAAAACGGATCAACTCTACACCATCATATTTCGATCGAATCATCGATTCCCGATCAAAGCACGGGATCCTGGTTCCATGCTCAAAACGTTACTTACGCAAAGTGAGTCTTCGAAAAAACAGGAGAGACGTCATCCTAACTTTCGAGAACACACCCCTAATCCATTCGCAACTACAAAACACTCAGAAATTGGCCCCGCCGAGCACCCTAGCAGTCTTAAACAAACGCACCCAGGTCCGTCCAAAGGACATATCCTCTCATATCCAACTAGGATAAACATCTCGCTATAAAAGAAATCCAAAATTTTGGTCAGCACTTTTGGGAGACTTAAAAATTGTCTCTATAGAGATGCTCGACTCCGACCAGACAAGTTGTATAAGTCGAGAACCTATCGCAGAATTTAAACTGGAACGGAGTCAGGTCAAAATCGAAATAGGCAAAAAAAAATCCGATTAGTCATCGAAAAGCCTCAAACCGAAAGTAAACCTAGGTCTTGCCCTAAACCCAGCACACTGGTCTCTAACATCTCAAGCCATGATATCAAAAAGATACGAGATCCTAAAAGCATGTCTCTTCGTCCGTATCTAAACGTTCCGAAACTTTGAAAACTCCTCGAACATCTCACACGAACAACGAACAGGGGGATCCGCAAAAAAGAAGGAGGTCGAGATGACAACTCGAGTTTTCTTTCTACAGTAGACAAATCCCAAATATCTAAAAACACTCATTCATCATAAACAAGCACTAGTCGAATTAGAGATAGTAAAATACATGGATTCAAGGCCACACTCGGCCAGTCCAGCTACATACGGCCACATTCGGTGGACAAACAAACAAGACAAAAATATGCAATAATATAGAAGAGGGCATTCCCGAATCAGCCGCAACCTCTCGATTACTCATCAAGAACAAAACACCCGGTCATCGAACTGCCAAGCGAATAGCAGTTGACATCCAGAGGAGCCGTCGACTGATTTACCTTGCCCATCTCATCGGCATTCCCCACCTCGGCCTCCACTGTGTCGGGAGAAACACAGGAATCGGGTCCCATTGTTCCCAAATCCTCTCTTCGGCCTGAGGAATCGAAAAGTCCCTATCCCTCTCGTTCATACGCCCGTTCTACCTTGCATACCCAACATCAAACGAATAACCAGGAACCTGCGTGAGGTATAGTCCGCCCACGGCACCGCGACATTTGCGATAGTCTCTGAAGTTCTTAGAACATCTCGTAAGTTCCTCGAATTGATACGAGAAATTTTCACGACGAGTCCTCATGACTTTGGCCATTTCCCTCTTCCCTCGCCTATATGCGCGACAAACCTCAGTCGCTACCGAATCCCTCTCGCGACGATGAGAAATTTCCAACTCATCTCTCAGGCGAGCAATCTCATTGTTGGCCAGCCTTAAGCTGAGTTGTACGTGCTTCCAGCCAGCTCGCACTAAGTGCTCGGTTCATCATAAGGAGGCCATGCCAAGTATCTCAAAGTCAGAAAGACTCATCCTCAAAAGAAAATGACAAGAACTTACCCCGTTTACCATCCTCGACGCCTGGGTATACTCCGGGGTCTCACTGGATCCACCTGCGCCCAGAGGATAAACAAAACCAAGCGTCTCGTCGGAATCGCCTCGACCACCACTATCCCCATCTACTTGACTATTTAGGTAGTGTCTCAGTATATTGTTAGAGGAGCACTGCTCGTTAACCACTTCATCCTCAACAACGAAGTGTTTGTCCTTCCGTGTCTTCGGTCCTTTTTCTCTCGTACAAACCGCACACGGAACAAATCCATCCATTGACGCTTCCAATCCTTCCTCAACCGGAAGATCTGGCTGATATCAAGAACGGTTGAGAGCGATAGCATGACGGACCCTCTTGGGGTTGAACGTTGCCCAAAACACGGGCGACCGCGAAGCAAGTCTTGGATGGTATCCAGACCTTCCGGACTCAAAGGGAAAAGATTGGTCTCTGAAAATAATAAAATGTAAACGAAACGTATCAAAGATCGAACTCCACAGAAACAAAAAGGGGGGGGGGGTAAATAAAAGAGAAAAGGGGCTACACTTGACCATAGATACCTTTTAAACCCCATCTGGTCCTAAAGACGGAGATGCCGTTTTCCTCTACGGACGCATTGTCAAGACGGACGAAAAAGAAGTGTTTCCGACATTCATGGTAGTTCAACCCGAATTCACTTATGATCGTCATCCCGAACGGGGCCTCAACTGAATTATTGACGATTTCCTGACTGGTTTAAGCAAATCATCGCGGTGTTTGGCATCAAGGGTTATCCCCAACCCGTATCTCTGCACGAGAATCCCGACAATATGCTGCAAGCCACAAGGGTTTATTTGACCAATCGATATCTTAGAACAATCGAGAAGTTGCGCTATAACCTCAGGAATAGGAAACCAGAAATGATATTGCGTCAAGAAAACCTTGTAACACGTATAGTAACCATCAGGTGGGAACTCAGCAACTTCTCCTGCCTCTAGAAGACGAAATTTGACCAATTCGGGAACTCGGCAATGGCTCCGGATGAAATCCAGCCCATTCGGACAGCTTTTGCTGGGAAAACCCTCTACGAGGTTGGCACGAAACGGAGGCAAGGCCCACGTACCTGGTCTGGGGGTTTTCACGTCTTCCCTGGCAACCCAGTACGCTTCACCTTCTTCAGGATCACCCTTCCACCTTTGGTACAGCATCATTGTATTGCGAGCTGGAACCGTCGGGGATGGGACGCTCATCACGAGACTTTGAGGAAACCTCTCTCCCCGGACACATAGTTTCCTTTTTACCAAATGAATGAAAGAAAGGAGAAAATCTTTTGATTCTTAAAAACATTTGAGGAAATATGCAAATGAAGAGTTTGTAAAACCACTCCACATACTTATAGAAGAAAAGATTTACTTTTTCACCTCCAGGCTTCAGACGTCGGATTCCGCCTAATTCGTCCAATATGCTTAAAAACGCTCGCAAGAACTTCACAGTTCTGACGAGCTGGGGGCTAACTGTTGGAGTCAAAATCGGTTACGAAGGAATCAACGTCCGAAACCTACCGGTAGAATGCGTTTGCTGGGGGCAAAAATGGTATTCTCGAAATCAGCATCCAAAAATTTGTGTTATATACGAATGCAGTCTCGAAATCGACTTAACGAAAGTCTCCAAGCCACACTCGAAGAAAGAAACACGAATCGACCAACTCGCCTGTATGGCGAGTTGGACAAAGCCAACTCGCCATACGGGCAAGTTG